>VKHH01006812.1:0-15230 GCA_015144975.1 Epipyxis sp. PR26KG | reverse complement strand
CATCTATTGATACAATTACAGTTATTATATTGGTTTTATATTACTCATACCGGTAGTATAACTGCAATTACTTATATTCAAAGCATTTACAGTATAAAATGACACAACTGCTTCGTAAAACGCTTATGACCATGAGTGGTCTATATTTACATCGGGCTGAGCTGGCTAATCCAGTAAAAGTGATGAGTGTCAGTATGGCGGGGACTTCTCATGGTAAAAATGAATCAATATCAATAATTTACCGTTATTTATTAACAGATTAATTTATCAAAATATTATTAGTTAGTGAAAGTAGTTACACATCTATTCCAGTTGGATTTGAGTTACAACAGTTAATTGTTATTCACCGACACGGAGATAGAGCTCAAATATCGAAAGAAATTGGACCAAATTACCCTGAAAATAGTGATATTGCTGCAAAATGGACAGAGCTGCTGCCCACGATCGGTACTCTTAGTAAACTAGATAAAGTAGCTGATAGTGGTTATGGAAACACTGTAAAAGACTTTCCAAAGTCTGATGTGAGTGATGAAGCAATTAGAGCTAGGTTATATGATGGGTGGGATAGCGCAAGCTTTCCCTATGCTCAATTAACTGAAGTTGGTGTTCAACAATTAATTGCGGTTGGACAGTCACTTCAAGAAAGATATTTATCGTTTTTAAATAGTGGTATTTATGGATTTCCTGATAAAGTATATTTTAGATCAACAAATATGTGTCGAACAATACAATCACTTAGAAGTTTATTGGCTGGATTGTATGAAAGGGATTCAAATTCAAAGGTTGTTAAATAAATGAAATGTGACTGCTTTATACTATTTTTACAAAAATTATTGCTATTGTTACAAATAATTAGGGATTACCTTTGATTTACTGTAAATCAAGAAGTGCAGAAACGCTCTATCCTCAAGCTGATAACAAGATTTGCAATGCAATGACAAATAGAAGAAAAGAAATATTTCCACCCAATTTACTCAGCCAAAAAATTGATGGGTATGATCAAATTGAAACAAAAATGAGGAATATTTTTGGATTTCAAGATCGAGTCAATTGGTTAACTCTAAAAGAAGTTTTGACTTGTTATGATGTACATAAAATAGCGAAAATCGATAACATTACATTAGAAGACTTAGAAAAGATTTCTGAAATTGCTGCGAAAAGTTGGGGATTCCTATTCAAGGTTACTGTAAATCAAAATCTTTTAACTCTGCTTGATTTTGATAAATAATTATTTTAATTTTTCCTATTAGGATACTATTATGAATAGACTTGCAATAGGACGATTCCTAGCTGAGCTATTGGTTGATATCGCATCACCGCGAGATGCACTGTCAAATTCTCCACCTTCTCTTCTTATCTATAGTGGCCATGACTCTACAATTGTTCCTGTATTATGTGCAATGGAAATTTATGATGGTAAAAAAACTTTTAATTGAATATTTTGATTATAAAAATAATCTAAAATCAATAATAAATTATTATTTTATGTAGACAAATGGCCACCATATGCATCTCATCTCACGTTTGAAGTAGTTTTAGATCAAAAAAGTCAAAAGAAACTCGTGCGTGCTATTTATAATAATATCGAAATGAATATGATGGGATTCAATAGTCCATGGTATCCATATGAACTATTTATTAATAGATTGATAAATTTATCAATCACCACAAATCAATATGAAGAAGAATGTGCAAAAGCTGTATCTTCAAATGAAGATTCAAAAGTTTTACAAGATGAAATTAAAGCTACAATTGGTCGTAACATCAAGACGGATTAATCTTATCTACGTAATAGCATGAAAAATAAATAGATTTTTATTATCAACAATTATTATTTATATTTTTCTTATTTGCCTAAATTTAAAATTGATAAAATTTTGTATCTAAAATACGCTTTACTTCATTTTTAAAAGTTTTGCTTTCGGTAATTTATTTCGATTTTTCTGAAATGAAGAACCATTGCATGATACAATAACTGCAGTTTGTACATAATCTGAGTTAGTTATAGAATCATGATCTTGGATGGACACCTCCTCAGCATCAATTAAAGGCTCACCAAAGCATATATCAGAACTTGAATAATTTCCTTGTCCTTGTATCACAACTGTTATATTAGCAAATTTAACGTTATATTGTAATTGAAATATGATAATTCCACGAATTACCTGATCGAAAATAAAAGATACAAAGACTCCACACACCAATTGTCGCCAATCCTGCAATCACATCAAACATACTTAAATCATAATTTATATTAAGCATAGTTTGTATTTTAACTATTGCTTAAATATCATATGAATTTCATTACGATAATTTTGAAAAAATGAAAAAGTGTAGCTGATCAAAAAGTGTTGCGATTTTCCGTTTTTCAAAAAAAAAAACGGTATCCAGGATATTGGATACCCTGTCAGATCTTGCATATTTAAAAAAAGAGAAATAATATATTATTTAATAGCAATTTTACAAGAGAATCATTCATTCACTCATTCATTGTTCATTGATTCATTTGTATGTTACTCCTCGAAGAAACTATCTGAATTGGAGAATGTCACCCCAGATAGTAACACTTTTATTTCTTTTGGTAAACTCAACGACAAAATATTGTATCCATATATTAATAATTATTTATTTTATAGATTTAAAAGCGTAACATAGTACGAAACCACTTAACGTTCAGATATCTTTTTTTCCTGTAACGGAGATCTGTAAAAAATGATCTGTTCAACTTTCCTTTTTTTCGTCTATGTTGAACTTCTACTTCCCTTTATAACATCCATACAAAAACTTCGAATACAAGTAGTAACTCACTCATGAAAAAAAACATAGTCGATGTAAAACACCTCTATTTCAGCACTATTGCAATGCTTCATCTTTTAAATGCTAAAAAAAATTAACACGTTTTTAGTTTTTAGGTGAGTAGTAAAAGTTCTTCTCTGTAGTGTAAAAAAGTGGCCCTAATAAATGCGTAATAACTATTAATACTGGTGTTATATTATGATAATCTAGTAGTAACAAAAGAAATAACAAATTTCGATTTATTATATTAGACTAGATAGATTTGTTATGAACTAACATAGTCTCATATCTGTTCAATATTACTTCTTACTACTACCACAAACAACCGTATGTATCAATATTTTACATTTATTTTTAATATTTCAACATTGAAAAATCAAAATTGAACTTTGAATTGTTATATTTTATAATTTCAGTTGCTAAATAATGAAGAATGGAAACAAAATTTCAATTATATGACAGATTAAGCAGGACAGGACAAGACAAATTAATGATAAAATTAAAGTTACGTTATTAGCTCTTCTTTATTAGAACCATTAGTTATAACAAACTCAATCGCGCTTTTACTTAGCATATGTTTTAATGTTAAGTCATTGTGACTTGATTTCCGATGTTTCTTTCTTGCGGATGTGTGATGTGGACTAGATAGAACTGGATAGTATTTATTATCATTATTTTCTTCTTTATCACCATTTCTATTATCTTTATACACATCATTATTGTTTGGAACATTTATCCTAAGAAATTGGACAGTAGGTGATACTATCACAGCATTAAAATCAGCTACATATTCACCATCTGGAATTATCAAAGAATCTGCACCTAATACTGTTAAACGACCCAAAATATGACTTGATGTGTTATTGGTTATATTAACTTCACCATCTAAAATGACAGTACAAAGATTACTAATTTTTCCCATTTTATAAATATGATCTTCATGTTCAGCAGTATATCCACGTTCATTATTGGTATTATATGATTTCTTTTTCATTGTTAAAATTGTTGATTTACAAACTAATTCTAAAACTTTTGATTCATCATTTTCACTAATAGATTTTATTTGTGGGATATTATTATATAAATATTGAGATATTATTGCTAATTCTTCAGATGGTAAAATTTGCTTGGCTACAAAACTATTTGATTTTAATAGTTTTAATCTAATAAAATCGATATCACGTGTAGCTTGTAAATTAAATAGATCATTTTCATTATTATCATCATATTCATCTTCAATCTCAGCACCTAAAATTTCTTCAATTATATCTTCAAGAGTTATGATTCCAACTACCTTGTAAATAGAATCACCCTAATAACGAGAAGAAGAAAACAAGAAATTTCATAATTTATAAAAGAGAATTAATTTATTATATTTACTTTTAATCATTTGTACTAGAATAATTATTAATTCTTAAAATAAATTATTTGTTGTAAAACATTTATTTAAAGTACATAAATGAATAATATAAAACCATGTTATATTATCAATCTATCCTTATCTAAGTTGATAAAATGAGATGTTTACTTACAGGGCCATTCTCTTCTATGTCCCTCACAATTGCCATGTGTCCTCGCTCTTTCTTAAAAAGTGTCAAAGTTTCTCCTAGTCGCTGATCATGCCAAACAAAGCATGGATGTCGACTAAATAAACTTATGAATTCAGAAACTGGCGTTTCATCCTATGAAATAGATATAAAGGATTTACTAAGTAAAACAGAATGGTAATCCGGTAAGGTACCTCTCCATCAATAAAGATCAAATCTTTTGCTAAAATCAATCCAACTACATCATTTATATCCCGATCATAAACTGGAATTCGAGAGTACCCAGCCTTAAATATTTCTCGCAATACCTGCACGGTTAATCATGAAATCGATCATCAATTATTATATTATTATTCATCGAATGTTTATAATATTTTATAATTGAATTGAAGCAAGAATCACCAAAACAAGCTTTCCTTAAATTCACTTCAAGTGATATGACAAATACAAATAAAAACACTGTACATATTAATGAATATTAATAAATATTAAAAACAAAGTACATATTATTGCATACTAATACATATTATTTCATTCATATTTACCTTAAATGAGAGTTTCTCTTTGATAGAGAGCATATAAGCATCTGCTACGGGGGTCATAACTTGTTCCACAATCATATCTCTAAATTTAAGAGCTCCATCAATTATATTCACCTCTTCTTCAATCATTCCTCCTGAAGTACCGTATTTTTTACCTTCTTCGTGGAGTAAGCGGGTCATTGTCATTAGTTCTACTCGATTATAATAAGTTATTCCATGCTCAGTTCCAATGAGATAATCCAAAAGTTTCGCAATAGGATAAGCGATAGGAAAAAATATTATCATAACAAAGAAAACAACTGGAACAAGGTTTGCTGCAATTTCGAGCTGTTTAGGACCTGTTAGAATGGAGGCTGGTATTATTTCACCAAAAAATAGAACTGCTGTGACTGATATTATTATAGCCAAATAGGAAGGGACTAATTCGTCCAAAAAGATAGGAAGTGCTTCAGTTGCACTTGCATTCCACAACATAAGCGTGACTAGAAGTAAATGGTGATTCGAAATAACTGGCAATACTTTATTAGCATATTGTTTCTCTTTCGGCGTACCACTGCGAGATTTAATAACCATTTCGGTATAATCAAGAGAAAGCAAACCCTATTTACATGAAGTCATAAGAAATAATTCAATTTTCAGTAAATGATATTAATGAATACCTGAGTTAATCCAGAAGCAAATCCTGCACAAGTTACACATACTAGTACCATTACAATTGCCGTGATAAATTCAGATCCTGATGTTGGATGCATTTGAGCTTTACCCCTCAAATTACCGTAATGCACACTTACACTTTCATTGGAAGTCTTTTTGCTCAATGAAAATCCGTCCTTTAGCAATTCGATCATCAAAGCATTTACACAATCAGCGACGTTATTGATACCACCGGACGAAATTATGGTATTGAGGAAGTTGATGGTATTTGGATATTCGTTAGAATTTTCAACCATGCTAAATATCAGGACTTAATGTGCTCTATTACTTAACAAATCTACTATGATCAAAGCGTTTGAACTGTAACAATTATGATTTATAACTCTTTTACATACGGTAACTTTAAATGAATGAATGAATGAAAGGAATGAATCTCAATAATTTAAAAACTAATGGAGCAAATCATGTCAATTAAACTAAAAATAAACAAGAGAATCAAGCTATAGAGCATAACTGAGAGCTCTCTTAATTAGCGAATGAATGAATTAATGGATGTTGCTCAATTAATTTTCATTCATTCATTCACTCATTCAATTAATGGAGCAAATCATGTCAATTAAACTTAACGAGAGGAACAAACTATAGAACACAACAGAGAGCCATCTTAAGCTTTACGCTTTCTTTCTCGATAAGAATAAATAAAATTGGATGCAAAGAATCCGGGAATGAATTAATGAAAATGGCAAATCAAATCTAGACAAGAGGAATAAGCTATAAAACATAACTCTTAAGCTCTGCGTCTTTTTAAGTTTGAATGATATACTCTCCATACCGTGAATCAGAAGAAATTTAACCATTACTAAATTATCACAAACATCGATGTATTGAATAGCAAAAAAACAAAAACTACATTGTAAACGTTGGTTTGAAAGTACAACCAAATTATTTGAAAACTTAAAATTCACAATAATTATCAGAATTTAAGAAATTTTTGATCATTCGACAATACATTTTGAATACATGATATAGAAAGCAACATTCACAAATTTAAACTTGCAACTGAAAAAAGTTTTGATTCAACTACCAAATCTGAAAATACAATATTTTTCTCAGTTTCCATTAACTTACAATACGAATCGATCGATTGTGATTTGATTAATCGAATATTTTCAAGCAGTAATTCGCGAAACACACAATTATCTAATAATTTTTCTGGTACAGAGAATTCCATTAAATCAATCAATTTATTTTCCAAACCAAAAACAGCTCTTAATATTGAAGATTTGTTTTCATCCTGATCAGCATATCTTACATTCACCAAAACACTAAACTTCACTAAACTTATGGATATCATATTATCCATTTCTAGTGTGGATACATCACGATATAAACAAGGATATCCTAGTAGCCATCCTGCAAAACAAGGCAAACCAACTGTTTGAAAGAATACTTCATTAAAATTAAGGACTAAAGAATCTGGATAATCCACAGCATTCAGCCCAAGAAGTGTATCAAGTCCATTAGCTCTTATCATCTCACTGAAAATTCCATAGAAATCAATTGTTTCGAATTTTGTACATTTGCACAAGTCATTCACATCAACAATTTGTGGAGCTACACAAATTTTATTTTCGAATATGAATGATTGGAAGCTTCTGCATTTAGTATCTAACGATATTTCTACCGCCATTTTAGATAAAATATCCACTCCATCATTACCAGCAGCAATATTAATGTTTTCAGCCTTTTCGCTAAATAACACAGAATCAGTATCATTCAAATATTCTATTAAGCTCTGATATTTCTTCCATAAATGATTCTTATTAACGAAAATGATATCACCACCCAAGTCTAAAATGATTATTGGTATTGGACATAATTTATCATATGAAAATATTTGATGCAATTTTTGGATGAGTCTCTCAGCTTCTAATAAAGTGAGAAATGATTCATTTAGATACGCGTGCCGCAAACCAACCCAAACAAGTGCAAGGTACCGTAAAGTCGCGTTTTCATCGCTCTTTTTAGCCTTCTTCAATTTTTGTTCACCCTTTGTTTTTGCTTTTTGCATCAAGATTTAAGATAAGCAAAATTTATATTTCATTTCACTTTCACTGAAGGTTCAAGATTCAAGAAATAGAATTAAGTTGTTATTCCTTGGTGCATGATGCCTGGTTCCCATATTGAAATATTGTTTAAGATAACTGAACCAAATTTTGATGAGTAAAAATGGTTTTAAAGAAGCGTTTCGCTTTTTACGTATATTTTATTTTGTCGTCTTTCTTTTTGCTTTTCGCTCAAAGCATGGTTTTTTTAATTAAGCATCTTAAATATATCTATTCAGCTTGTTGTATGATGAATTTACAATTAGGAAATTCAAAACGCTTGTCAGATGAAGAGGCAAAAGAAGTCCTTGGAAAAATTGAATCCTTGAAAGGTTTGTTGTCTGCTGCTCCACAGCATTCAATTAAAAGCAATGATCCAATAGGGTTTATGTACCTCTCAAGATTTAACAAAAATCACACTACATCAAGTACTGAAGCTGCGCAAATGAGCGATGATTCATCAAACCGTTCAAAAGAATATAATGGAAAAATGAAAGATTTTTCAGAGTCTGATGCCACACTTGGAGCTAAAACCAATGAATTTGCTGGTGGAGCACACCCAAAAAATCACGAGAAAAACAGATTATACTCGTTGTCTTTGGCGACACTTGCGATGAAACCAGAAAAAAGATTATCCATCGTGAATGAAGGAGCAATCTCTGCTTTGATTATGCTATCAAATGTTCATGATCAAACAGTACAGGTTAGAGTTGCATCTGCATTTTCTTCCTTAGCAAAGGAGCCGTCTATTCGCAGTAGAATGATTGACGAAGGAGCAGTTATGGCGATCATTAATTTGACTAATTCTTCCAATGTTCGCGAGGCTAAAATGGATGGAGCACGAGCTATCTGTAACTTGTGTTGTGAAGTTGGATATGAATATAAAATGATTAAAGACGCTGTTCCATTCGCCACAACACACATTGCCGCAGCATGTCCAGAGTGTTATGATATTTGCTTAAAAACCTTGCTTAACATATCGTCAGTTAACGAAAAATTGGGTCGGATTGAAGATGTGACTGAAGCATTAATATTGTTTTTCAATTGTCCTTTAACATCTGATCAGGAATACTTGTTATTGGCAGCATTTTGCAATTTGTCAGCAATAAGAAATAACCAACTACGCATGGTTGAAGATGGGATTATGAAAGTTGTGGAGAAATATGTTGCTTCCACTCAGGATAAATTGCGACGAATGTCGTGTGAGATTCTAAAACATCTCACAAGCGATTCGCGAAGCCGAATAAAATTATTGGAATTGAATGTCATAACTACTCTGCTCAGTATGCTTAACGACGATCTGTATGATATTCGAGTGTCATGTATGAAAGCAATTTTATTTCTTTCGAAAGATTTTCAATTTCGATCTCGTTTAGCTCAAAGAAATGCGATGACATTAATCATTCAACATTGTATGTCTATAAGAACAGATGAGATAGAGATGGGACAAATTGTTGTTAAAACTCTACGATTGTTATGTGCTGACAAAAATTTATCGTTTTTGTTGGTAAGAGATGGTATTGGGAATGCATTAGAGTATTTAATCCAAGTGAATGATAACATTATTAACCAGTACTGCGCAGAATCATTATGTTTATTATATCAAATACCTGAGGTGTTGCATGAATTAATACATCAAGGAACAATAAGATTCCTACTTAAATTAGCTTCCAATACCATAATGAGTGACAATACTGGTGCCAGTGATCAAAGCGTAGGAAGTGATAATAATAGTGACTATTATTCTGATATTAATAGTATTGGTAATCAAGAAGAAACAGATAATTTTAATGCTGAATTAAACAATACCAAGTATGGCAAGGATAATGTTAATCAAGACAAAAAAGGCTTTATTTTCAATCCAATTACTGCAGAATGGTGTTCAATTGCTTTGTTCTATTTGACTCGATCATCCCAATGCTCAAGTGAGACAATCCAAACTTATGTATTACCTAGCATCATATCTATTTGCAGTGCAAACGCAACTCAGCGAGCGAAAACATATTGTTCAGCAGGTATCATGAATATTACTAAACTTTACAGTAGTCGTATTCCTGTTCCGCTAATACAAACCAAACCAAAACATCCGGAGAAAAGAGGATCAAAAGAAATATCTAATTCTTATTTAAATACAAATACATACAAAGATATTGATGTATCATCTGCTATTTCATTATTAATCGATATGCTGCGTAGTGAAACAGATCAAATTATCAAACAGAATTGTGCCGTTTCACTCTTTAATTTAGCTGATAAAGATAGTAATTGTTATTTAATGCTTAATAATAATGCATTAATGCCAACGATCCAACTGACACAATCTGATAATATGAAAACAAAAGTAATTTGTGCTGGAATCATCTCTCGTTTATCACTCCATGAACAATATTATTATCAATTCGCAGAAGGTGATGTATTGAAAGTTTTATTAGAATTATCTTGTGTTGATCATAGATTAACACAACGAAGGGTAGTTATTGCATTATCAAATTTAAGTCATAATGAAAATTTACGAACAAAATTACTATTATTAAATCCAATACCATACATCATATCTTTAGCTTCAGAACGAGATGAATATTTGAGACGTGGGTGTATGTCCATAGTATGTAATATGTCTTATTTACCAGGATCAGAACGTGCGATTGTAAATGCTGGTATCATTCCAACCTTACTTATAACATCATTAATAACATCAGATCAATTAATTTCGAAATTAATTTGTGTGAAAGCGATTGTTAATTTAATGGCAGATACAACTTTATATAAAAGTATGGTATCTGATGGATTAATATGGGGATTAAGCAAATTATCAGAATTACATAATGAAGAATTATTAGTATTATGTGCTAAAGCTTTATTAAGTTTATCATGTGATTATGCTAAAGAAATTATTGCATCAAAAATAGCAATTCGTACAGTTATTCATTTATTAAATTATAATGATTTAAGTATAAAGAAAATTGGTGGAAGAATATTAACTAATTTATTATTACAAACAACAAATAATGATGAAAGTTTCCGAAAATATATTGTTAATAATATGATGCAATTAGTTGTCACAAAAGATCACGAATTAAATGAAATGTCTGTTTTATGTTTATGTTTAACATCACAAAGTGAGTCATGTCGATCTGCTATAGTTGTGTCAGGTATGTTAAAATTAATTGACACAGGATCAACTATATTTAATGATAAGCGAATATCATATGCTTATTTATCGATGATTATTAATATTGCAAATAATCCTGGGATGAGATCACTTGTTTTAGATGCTTATATTATTAGTCGTTTTGAAAAAATCTCATTAGTAAAAGATTATTCATTAGATTTAGCTATAGCAAAAGCAATTTATTGTATTTCATGTTCAAAAGAAAATGTTCATAAATTAATTGAACAAAATATTCTTGAATTTATACAAGTTTTATCAGAAAATGAATATGATATGTCTGCTGTTGCATTAGAAATGACAAATAATCAGAATAATAATAATAATAATAATAATGAATATGGAAAGAATTATAATAAACCAAAAGAAATCGCAATTCATTTGATCTCTTGTATTTATAATTTAACAACTGTAATTGAGACTCAAAATAAATTAGTTTCTCAAAATGTTGTTGAAGTATTAATCAATTTAGTCTCAACTATACGTCCTATAACAAATAATACAAATATTAATGATATAAATATTGAAAAAATCTTAAAATTAGCTTATTTATCAATATGTCATTTAGCTTGTGGGAAAACTAACACAACACGTATGGTAGCTGATGGTTGTACAACATTAATAACAACTATTTTTCAGTTTTCTTATTCTATTGATTTATTTGTAAGATGTTCTGCATCTATAAGAAATTTATTATGTATTGTATCAAATCAATCAATTATGATACAACATGGAATTATTGATATAATAACAGAAATTGCAAATAAATTTGATTCTACATTAAATAAAATTAATTCTTCTGATTTAATAATTGCACAAGATATTCGATTAAATTGTGCTGCATCATTAAAATCATTAACATATAATAAAGATTTAAGACATGTTTTATTAAATTCATCAGCAATTAATATTATTTTAGCTGAGCTAATTGATGAGTCGGATGGATTATCTACTATAAATCATGGTTTATTACGTGAATTAGAAGCAGAGAGTTGGGATAATGGAGTACGTGGCAAGCGCCATGGCCGAGCGAAAGCACTCTCACCTGCTAGTTTGTATTTAGATTTATTGAAAGGTGTCTCAAACATACAATTAAATGTCGCATTAAAGCATGATACATTACAAAAGTTTAATGTACAAGTTCAATTAGATGAAGATCCTGTGATTGAATTACAAGAAGATTTCCCTATGACATCAACAGGAACAGCAGGGGATGCAAATAATACTATTATTACAGAAGAAAATGGTCATAATCATAATAATAAACGTATTTCAACTTCGAATAATAACAATAATAATAGCAATAATAATAATCATAATAATAATAATAATTTAGCAATTATTGAATTGAATATTTCTATTGATGAAAATGATGATGCGGCAGCTGCTGGTGTGAATGGTGAAATAATGTATGGAAAACAAGAATGCGAATTAAGTCATGAACCTATCATAAATAATAGTAATTATATTTCGAATTATGATAAAAATGAACAAGCTGTTTCTTATTCTTTCGATGACAATGAAGATTCAGTCGAAATTATGAATATTACTAAAACTTTTGGTAAATCATTTGCTTTTGTAGAGAATATTTCACCTAATGATGATAATAATAAAGAGAGTGACAAATATAATAATAATAATAATAATAATAATAATAATTCCCCAAAATCAAAAAGTATTCATTTTTTACCAAAAATGAATAATAATAATCAAGAAATAATCCCTATTAACAATAATAATCATAATAATAATAGTAATAATAATAAGAAAAATGATTTAAAAAATAATAAATATTCTCATTCGAAAAGTTTACCAAATATTCCTGGTGTAATCAATATTCCAAGTCACTTGATGAATGGAGGAATTTCCTCTTCTTCGATGAGTCAGAAAATGAATGAAACAAATAAATCAAAGAAATCAAAAGATGAAGATATTATGAAGAATTTAGTTGATTTAATTCGTTCAACAAAAAATGAAAAAAATGGAAAAATTGAAAATGTGATTCAAAAATGGCATGAATTATCAAGATTTTAATGAATGGATGAATTTGTTTTTTTCATTCGTGATTTTCTTATTTTTTTTAAAAAAAAGTTAAAATTTAATAAAATATTTTGTTTGTATTATTATGTACATTATAAGGTATATATATATCCACTTTATGAATGAATTGACAGAATTTTTTTCATTGTATAATGTTCTAGAAGAATGAAGTAAAAAATAATGAACAAGTAAAAAGCTATTTCAATTTTTTTTGTAATATAAATCATTTGTGCAACATGAATGACAAAAAAAATCACTTATTATTCCAGATTTTTTAAAAATAATAATTTACCATAATAATAATATTATTCACATAATAATTTACCATTTATTCCAGATTTTTTAAAAAAAAAATATTATTATTTTTGGGATTTTTATGTCAATTTAATTTTTTAAAAATTAGGAAAGTTATTTATTGAGAAACCTGCTATTTGTGAATAAAAAACTATTGGTATTCATCCAGTTAGTATACCAAGAATTAGGAATATTATATTCTTAGTATACTAATTATTATATCATAATTATTACCAAAAATAAGAAATAAATATTAGATTATCTGTTAAGATTATCCCCCCCGACCGCCGGAATGGATGAGTAAAAGTAATTTTTATAACTATATAATAGCTACTAAATTTAACGAAAACTATATATTGAAACTTATTATATTAAACTAAACTAGGGGATTTTTACGCTTCGCTAAAAATTGCAAACCAATCAACAAACATGTCGCTCAATCAATCTAGGATACAGAGAATCGTAGTTATGAAAACAGCGAAAAAAGGCCCAAAAATAGGAGGGTATTTGTCATTGTCCATTAATTTATCAACATTTCAACTGAGGAAAATTTGGTATTCAACACATGTCTCATTATTGTACAAAATGTATGGCAACAGCGAGTTTAGGTGGAACTCCATCAAAATGTTGTGATTCACCACCACACAACTTTGTTACAATTACACCGATTAGTGAAGGTAATTTACTTCAAAAATTCCACCAGCTCATTTCCATCTGATATTTTCATTTGTTTATTTAAATCCTGTGGTAGTTAATTTTAATTTTGCATTGTTCCATATTTATTCCTATTGTTTCATTTGCTCTACCAAATTTCTATAAACAAGCTTTTCATTAAATTAATTTATTTGATGCGTTCATAAAAACCAAATAAGATATTGACTAACAGATGATAAAATATAAAATGAAAAATGCTAAGATGAATATTATCAATAGACGTCAATAGGAGAATATTTCTAATTTTATTTTGTTTTGATTTACAGCTCCTCCAGCAACAGTAGGTCAGTGAACTTATTATTTCGTTTGATTACTAATGTTTCTTAATGAGTGAATGTTTATTTTTTGAATTTAAAAACAGTTGGTAGTCGCTTTATTTCAAATCAAGGAAGAAGGATTCCAGGTATGTGCATTCTGCTTCATCATAACAACGTTGTGATAACTTATTGTTGTAATTCGCAGCGAATTTGCTAATCACAAATAACAACAACTTAAGTTCTCTGCGTGATTTGGCTACTTTGTCACCTCCAACTTGTAACTGTGTGAAATTTCAGGTAATGAAAGCTCCAAAAAACGTGCGTAGAAAAATTGCTCAAAATATTTTACCATTGAGGAGCAAACTGGTATTTTACTGCGTGGATACGTCCGTCGTACACACAACGAATATGTAGAAGTGGTGCTAGTGGTTCATTCATCCATAAACGAAGGGGAGTGCGCATCAGCTTTGGTCAATTTTTGTCGAAGATGGCCAGTTGACTTGAACTCAATGCAATTTGAAGAAGGTAATGTTACCGAAGCGTGGTTTTTAGACGAGCCTAAGTTTCAAGTTATCCAATCAAATGGAGACCCTGAAGGATTCACCTTTTTTTCATCAAATTCAGCTTTTTTCGATCACGACGAGACTTTTACTATGGTTTCGAGCATTCGATGATTGTTTTTTGTAGGAATGGTGGTTAAATAATGGAAACAATTCGTAATTTTTTATTTGAAATAATGATACATATTATTAATCATGCTTATGATGTCATAGGCTTATAAATGTTAATATTATAAAAATATCATAAATTTTAATTTAAGTTTAAGATAAATAATTGATTTGAAATAAAATTTTATGTTCGTAATGTACCATTGTTCATTAATTAATTTACACATCGCAAATATCTTCCCCCCCCCGACCGCCGGAATGGATGAGTAAAAGTATTTTTATAACTATATAATAGCTACTAAATTTAACGAAAACTATATATTGAAACTTATTATATTAAACTAAAATAGGGGATTTGTACGCTTCTCTAAAAATTGCAAAATAATCTAATTAATATATTTAAATTATTTTAATAGTCCACTAATAGTGGACCTTCAGTGGACC
>VKHH01006811.1:3722-15238 GCA_015144975.1 Epipyxis sp. PR26KG | reverse complement strand
ACTGCTGCAATAGCAACTATTGCTACTTCAGCAGGGCCAAGTCCAAATATATCCAAATACAATTTTGTTTTATATTTACTAATATCTTTAGTGGATGATGTTCTTTTTCTACCATTGTTGTTTGCAAAATTGTTTTTGGGTATCGTGAACAGTTTAGCATTGGCTTTTACATCATTGTATGTGAATCCAAAGCATATATTTCCCAATAAAGGCAATAATACTATAAATCCGAGATGAAATAGCATTATTTTGAAATAATACAGTATAACTTTATTGGAAAAGGGAAAAGGATATATGTATTATGTGTTTATTTCACTTTATAAAGTATATAGAAAAGAGATCGAAATTACATATAATTCAGATGCTGTATATTATTTCATTATTTCCAAATGCTGAAAGCTAAAAGTGAGCAGTTTTTTCGATCATACCATCATACGATCATATCTACCATCTACCATCATCATATACCATATACCATCATTCAACCATCATTTTATCAGCGTTTAATTCTGCAGCATTTAATTCAATTGTCTCAATGTCATTAATATTTGAAATTGTTACTATACAATTCCAATTTTCTAATTTTAATAGCTTTAAAAATACACAACCCCTCGTTATTTTAAAAAGCCCCTGGACCATTATGCTAGTAGAGTTATTCTTAATTTTCTATCTAAACAATTGTATACCTTTATCATTGGACGCAATAATGAAATCGTTGCTGTATACCATCGGTCCTTTTTTATTGCTGTGTATTTACTCATATCGAAACAAACCAATTATGAAATATTCTACAATAATGTAAAGTATAAAGTATGTTTAAGCTTAACCAAATTTTCTGTTTAACCATAATCAAAACATTTTAGGTTTCGTAAGGATGCTTTATCAGAATTTGATAGTGTGACTAAAAGTATTGGTAATCTAGGACCAATTGTTCCAAGTTTATTTGCTGTATTTTTATTAAATCGACAGGACAAATCATTAAACGAAAAATTAAACACTAAAATTGATGGAGAAAGAGAAGTTTTAAGCACGAAAATTGAGGGGGAAAGGAAATTGTTAACACTGAAAAATGAACAAGTAGCGAAAGACTTTGAAGCGTTGAGCAAGAGGCTAAAGGAGGAAAAAGATGCGTTGGAAACGAAATTAACACTGAAAAATGAACAATTAGCGAAAGACTTTGAAGCGTTGAGCAAGAGGCTAAAGGAGGAAAACGAAGCGTTGGATGTGAAATTAGCGAAAGAATTGAAAAATGAAAAAGAATTGATAAACGAAAAGATGAAAGCTGAAAAGGTCCTATTTGAAGAAAAATTGGACAGACTG
The DNA here is from genome assembly GCA_015144975.1 of Epipyxis sp. PR26KG. Classification (NCBI taxonomy): domain Eukaryota; class Chrysophyceae; order Chromulinales; family Dinobryaceae; genus Epipyxis; species Epipyxis sp. PR26KG. The sequence goes on along the minus strand of VKHH01006811.1, from coordinate 13,918 downwards.
GCAGATAAATTGAAAACTAAATAATTATATCGTTTAATACAAATTTGCAGCAAGGAAAAGTTTATGATAAGGTGACAAATATAATGGGTGATTTTGTGAAATTTCTATTGATTAGTTATTTTTGTTTCTTGTATTACTAAAATAATTTACGATAATTTTAATTTAATATGATTATTACAAACATTATTGAATATGGATTTTGAAATATATAACAGTAAATAGCGAAGGTTGAATATTCAATTTTGTTCTTATCCAACGTTTTCGTTCCTTTGTATACTTAATGAAGTCAAACCAGTCAAGCCCAATCAGCAAATATATTTTTGTTTTTCCAATGTAACTTAATGATTAAATAACTTATTACTCCTGTTGAACAACTACTACAGATATTAAAGCGATACTCTTGTATTCAATGATGATGAAATAATCTATAACTCAATAATTCTAGATGAGATTTTCCCAACTAGATTTATACCCTGGTGCATTTTGAGAATAGTTATTGATGCATATTTAGCATAAATTAACTTTTAAAAAGAATAATAAAAAAATGGAATATTTCAAAAAGGGAAAAAAGAATAATTATCCAGCATTATTAAGTTACCGTTTTTTAAAAAAAATATAACATATATCCACCAATCAACAAGAGGCCAATCACCGATTAGATCATCTTAGTATTCTTTTTAGAAAAACTAGTTTTATTCTAAAACGCAAATGACTGAATTACCAATTGGATGGGGAAGCAGATCCGTTTTAAGCACTGGTGGGAGTGTAGAAGTTAAAAAAAAACTGCCAATTTATTATTTTATTAAACAATGAAAAATAAACAACCACAAAGGGTCGTTCCGATTTAGAATAAACGAGTTTATATATAAACGGACTCCTTTCCACTTAAGAGGGCCGCTCCCCTATTGTGCGGTTTTAATTTTTTTTCTCCTGCCAAACGTATCGAAAAAAAATGTACATGATCATAAAAATACTTTGACCTTACCAAATCTTCGTTTTAACCCTTTCCGGACGGGAGCTATTGCCTCACATGTGCGGCGCTAAATGCTTTTCGGTTTTTCGAGGCCAAATTAGATCTATAACGAATTTATGATTTGTTTAGATATTCATTAGATAGGAAATTGTGTATATTACGAGAATCAATCTTAAAATTTTAAATTTTGATGAAATTAAAAAATCTCTCATAAAAACGTGTGTTTTTATGATTTCAATCATCTTTTCAAAATTCAAATAACTCACAAACTAAACCGGTTGATAATTCATATCAGTCAATCATAAGCTATTTAAATTAATTAATTAAATTCAGTCAGAATTGCAATATAAAGTACACTTTCATATAACAATATATTGTAATATATTATTTCATATAAATTGTACACTTTCTCTGAAACAATTTAGCTTCAGATTGGTTGTAATATAGTCTAAATATCCTACCTACAAGTTCAATCACGAACAATGGACAAAGAACATTTACTATCACCAAAGAAATTATTTAAATTTTCTCATATATTCACCGAATAATTCATTAACTTTTTCTTGCCTAGAATATTTTGCTTCTTCAATATTATCAAATAGTCCAAGATCTATTTGTGTCCAATGCATCAATCATTATGTGTGGTGTCCATTTATTAGATTGTTTATTTAACCAAATTCCTTTGAATCCAGAAGAATTTTTACTTGATAATTTTGCATTTCTAGAGTTTTCTTGTGAAGTGTACCAACGCCAATTACTCACATTGTTATTTAATCTATCACAATCGATATGATCAACATTTTCCTTATTATTTAAATTTTCTAAATATGCATTTGCAACAAGCTTATGAATCTTATTTTTTTTTTAATTTTCCATTATTGTATAGAGTAACATGATAATATCAAGCAGTGCCAAGTCGTGGTTTCAATATTTTACAAGTGACCATATTTTCAACATTTCTTATTGCATAATAATCAGGATATCTTCTTACATTAGTCCAAAATTCTTTTCCATTCTATTATAAAATATTATATATAAATAAACTTTAAATCATTTTAACTATTTTTGTTGTATGATGATGAATTCCGTTTTCGTACATAACATATTCATCACCATAATCTATTAGAATCTCGGTTCCATTTTTAATATTTGCACAAGTATTACCTGTCTAATTGGCTGTGTTGAAATATAATAAAACTCTGCATTATTATTCTTTCTCAGGAGAGCTGTATGTACGTATTTACTAAACCCGCGACATCTCGCTTGCATGCACAATCTTGATATAGAGGAGGGTTTGATCTCGCTTTTCACAAATCACAGCACCTTTTTTAAATACAATTTCATTATTTCATTTTGTTTTATCAAATGCAAATTATCCTTTAGTATTGTGGAAGTCATGAAGTTATAATTTTGAAATACAAATATAAAGGAAGGTGACCAAAACAGTATGACCTACAGTATACAAACACGTCTTTTACATCGTGAACCATTACTATTATGGGCAATACATCGAATTATCGAATTATTGGACATTCAAATGCAATTTCATAATTTCTATTTATATTATAAATTTCTATGATTTACATCTTGACAGCAAAATTTCAATAACACCATTAGCATCATTAACACCATATAAGATTTCAATCGTCTCGATAATTAGTAGGAAAAACATTTTTTAAAATAAAATTGCCAGTTGGTATAATAAAAAAAGTCTGACACCCTCCTCCCTGTTTTTTCCATTTTTTATTATAGGGCACTTTTTCATTCTCTCCGTATACCATCGTTTTTAGATTCTTTTAATCATCCAATAAATTTCAAAACAAAGTCATTTTGTGTTATGAAACACTACCAACAGCTATTTATTCTTACTATAATAATGGTTCAATATTATCAAGTTATTAGAGCATTATCGTTTGCCAGTGAAAAGAGGTAACTACGTATCCTACGTATGTACTGATGTACTATGTACCTACAGCAACTATTATTGATAAATATCAAATATTTTTCTTTTATCAATCTAATTTTCTGCCAAATACTGATTGGGGAGTGATATACTGTATGACGTACTGGGGATGTAATATTTAATTGTTGATTTTTCAATGATGTGTGGTGATGTGGTGATATATGAGTTGCAAATGTCAATGTTTCAAAGTCTGAATACTGTATACGGTAACTTTAAGCTTAAGTAAACTCAAATTGTCGAGCACCAAATAGTATTAATAGTTTATATTTATCTTTAAGATTAGTTTTGTAACTCGACAATTTGAGTCAGCACAGTTTCCATGATCAGAGTTTGATCAGGCAAACTAAAGCTGTATGTAAATCAACAGTCACTTCAATAACAAGCTACTTAAAACTAATGATATATTATTGTAGCAGATTGTTAAAATCAACAATTAGATTTGCTTCATCTAATTCTGGTCTATCCCAGAAAAGAGTACTAGTGCCAATTGCAACTGGTACGGAAGAGATTGAGGCTGTTTCTATTATTGATACTCTTGTAAGAGGTGGTGCATCCGTGACGGTAGCAAGCGTTGAAAGTGACTTAACCGTTATTTGCAGTCGAGGAGTAAAATTAACAGCAGACTCGTATATCAGTAATTGTGTTGAAGAATATGATATTATAGTGTGTCCGGTAATAAAGAGAAAAATAAAATCCATCTTATCAATTTATTTTAAGAAAAAAAAACACTTTTACATTTTATGGAATAGGGTGGCATGCCTGGTGCAGAGCGTCTGAGAGATTCAATGGTTTTGAGAGATTTATTAGTAAAACAAAATCGTCATGGAAAGTTAATCGGAGCAATTTGTGCAAGTCCTGCTGTGATTTTGGTACATCATAATCTCATTCCAGATGTTTCAGTAACTTGCTATCCAGCAAATAAGTTTACATCTATAATTCCGAAGCATAATTCAAAAGATAATGTGGTGGTAGACAAGAATTTTATTACATCACAAGGACCTGGCACTTCGTTGGCTTTTTCATTAAAAATTGTTGAGATATTATTTGGTGTTGAGAAATCAAATCAGTTAGCAAAAGAAATGATTTTTTCTTGATTTATTTATCTGACAATGGAACGTGCAAGTTGCACAATACTATTAAAATCATATTGAGTGTCCAGCTGCTGACTGTTGGTTATTTCAATGATCAATTAATACAAGAATTGACAAGATTGGTCATGATGCTGTAAATGATACGATGCCTTTTTATGTCACCTTCTTTCCCTCTCACAGGAATATCTTGATACATATCTATGTTTTTTGTTTTTCTCTATTTGGCATTGATTCCTAATTCTGTTAATTCCATTTGTTTTTATTCTTCCAATTCGAGATAATAGTATATCTATTGCTCCTCCATCAGGAAATCTGTGAATAGCTGTAGGTATTGTTTTTATGTCACTATTCATTTTGTAATATCGATAAAATTGAGATATGTTTTGCACATTTCTTTGCAGATATTTAATATCTTCATACGGCACTTTGAGCAAAATTTGAACTAACGGATTCACATAATAAGACATTGCTTTGGCCCCATCTGTTTTAGCTGTGTAATAATCACCACCATTCTTAACCGATTCTTCTAACAAATCATATAAGAGTAAATTTGAAATTGGTAAAATCCCCAAAGCTTCTTTATTATTTTTGTATGTATTCAATGTTTTCTGTGATGGAAATTGAATAATTGATTGAGGAATTTGAATAGAAAATGCAGATTGGTTGAAATCTCCTCCTGTTTTGTACTCATATGCCCACACCAAATCATCCGATAGAATAACTGGAATGCATCCAAAGTTCATAACATCATACATTCTCTTAGATGATGGAGAATCTCCAATTGGAACAGGACAAAATATAGCTTCTCTAAATCCCATTTCTCGTTCAGCTTGAGTAGTTTTCACTCCTTTTGGAATTGCATTGGGTATATGTGAACTATTTATCATTAGAAGTTTCATTGCTTTTCTCACTTCAATGCAGTCACCTACATAGCAAAACACTTAAATGATTTATTGAACAAATGAAACTATTTTACACTTACCATGTGCACCTCCGACATAGTACAGTAAATATTTAGGCTTTATTCGTTTCTCTAGCAATTTTCCATTGAAAAGATCAGGATCTGTTGTGGGATATGGTACAACAATATTTTTTTGTGTACTACAACTCGGATATTCTTTTACAAAATCAATTGAATACTCCAAAGAAAGAAATATTGGAGTATATAAATGAGACATATAATGGAAAAATCCTCGCTGACTACTTTCATGCCTTAAATTAGTCACAGGTGCTGGCATAACTATAATATGATCTGCACCCATATTTCTGTACCAGTATGAATCAGAGATATTAAATATATCTTTCCATAACTTGGTATCATTTCTTTCTAATACATTCAATAATGCACGTTCCGTCAGAGAAGGCGCACGATTATTTCTTTTATTAGTATTGGTTTGTAATGAAAGTCGAAATTCTGCATCTCTAACAATGGGTAAATAAAAAAAATCAGCTGTTTCTGGATCATATGTTCTGCCACAAAAATTGGAAAATAAATCATATATAATATATTCCAACGCAAATTGTTCCAAGATGCACTTTTGACATATGTGAAGGGTATAATTTACTCTTGCTTCTTCGCTTATACGAATAGAATCAATGGTGGGAGGTAAATTATAAACATATACCTTGAAATTAAATGGACAAGATGAAAAGGTTAAATTATTTCGATTATATATATTGGTGTAACTTTTATTATATTGAATCTCAGTATTACCATTTGAGTTGTTTAAACTCGATTTAGTTATAGTTTTCATATTCTTCACGAAGTGCTTGAATACTATTTTATTTCTATGGCTGACTATCATATCGTGAGTGAGTAGTGTTATCGTTATACCAACCAATAATCCAATAAAAATCCATAATATATTTGAAACAATTTCCATTAGTCAAAATGGTCAAAACTAATATTAGAGTTAAAGGGTCATACCACGAATTTTCACCAGATCGAAATAAAGAAATGTAATGCCCAATTTTATTTAATGAAGGTGATTCTGCGATTATAATGTCACGACAACACAAATTGCATATATATCCAGAGCTACAGTACAGTAATATGCTGAGTTAATATCATCAACAGAAATTTGTTTATTTCATAAAATACTGCAATTCAGCATTATTTACTGCTAAACTATTATATTTACTATTTACTAGTTAAGAATAAGATGGTTAGGTTACCAGTTTGCGTGAAATAATTCAGGACGAAATCTTATCAAAATCGTTCAACACAAACTATATATATACTACAACTTACGCATTAATTCATTGATTCGATTGGGTAATATTGGTAATACACAAAAGTACAAAAGTACAAGATATTTGAAGATTTGAAGTTATTGTATTTTAGTACCGGTATTTTATACTGCTATGAAATGAAGCACACAAACTATGGCTTGTAATTGAGTCTACCGTACTTGTAATTAGTAATATACAGCGGTTTTTGGTTTTTGTGAAAAAGCCGTTTTGAAAAATGAAATGAATGAATGAATGAATTAAATAATAGGAATCAACTTCAACTAAACAAGAGGAAAAAGCTAAAAAACATAACAAGGAGCTAATATAATACTAAAATGAATGAATGAATGAATTATCATATTATTTGAAGAATGAATTAATTAATTAATTAAATGTGCAGTCATTATTTTATTATATGATATGAATTGAACTGATGTGCATAACTTTTACACCCAGAAAAGATTTTTCCAGGATTTAAGAATTTTATTAATTTTCTCACTACCTTATATTCATCCATTAATCTGTAAACTGTAGGAGAGTATATATAAAAATAGATTGTTTTACAACTAACAAGAAGTTAAGTTTCTTATCTCATAAGTTAATATCAAATTAAACCCCATCATTTACAGGTATCACAAGCACCAGTGATCCAATAATAATATACAAACTAATTATTTAAAAAGTGGATTGTTTATTGTAATATTGTATAATAATAATAATCAAAAAGTGTTATGAAATTGTTGTGCTTCCAAAATATAGTTATTTTTGCGGTATGGCTTGTTATACACGTGCCTTTCTGTAACTCAACTTGGTTTTCAACATCTGTTCCTGACGACTTGGTCGATATTGTTGGCATTACTTGGACATCCTCCACATCGTGTATAGCCATTGGTAGTCAACAAGGTACTGCTTATTCTATAATAATAAATTCTGATGATAGAGGATATAGTTGGGAAACAGTTTACGGGAAAAGCTTTTTGTCAAACTTACGCCTTATAAGCGTTTCATCTATTAGTTACAATTCAACTGCTTATGTAATATCAATAGCAAAGTCAGGTCAAGTTTACACCTCATCTGACAAAGGGAAAAATTGGAATTTAACAACAACAATCTCTGCAAATAAATATACAATTCAATTGTCAAGTATTTCGATTGGTTCGAATGGTGTCGCGTTTGCAGTTGGTGGAAAATATCTTTCAAAAAGAATAAAAGACTATGGTATTTTTAGTTCATCAGCATATAATGATTTTTCCTCCTGGAATATTTATAATCATACAGCTGCTGTCTCTAGCAATTTAAATGGTGTTAGCACATATGATGGAATCAATGCTATTACTGTAGGTCAAAGTGGTATTGTTTTGATTACTCACGATTCTGGCATAGTATGGAGTGTAGTAAATCAAACCGCTTGCTCATTAGATTTGTTGGGGATTTCATTCTACGCGTACAATTTATCTATTGCCGTGGGAAATGATGGGTGTGTTATGAAGTCAACAAATGGAGGGCATAGTTGGATTCGAATTATATCTGGTTATTTTTCGTCATCAGTGATGTATAATGCAATTTCGATTGCGAGTAACAATGATATATCAAATGGTAAATATGGAATGGCTTTTATTGTTGGAAGTGATGGGAAAATATTAAAATCTGATGATGATGGTGAATCGTGGGGTTTAGATGCCAATTTTACCGGTTCCATCGGTACTTCGCTTTTAAGTGTGAATGTTCTTCAATCAGGTGCTGGAGTTGTTGGTACAGAGTTATGCGGTAGTGATTGCACCAGCTACCTCTACGTTAGGGATTCAAATCCATCTGGGGCACCAACTAAAGTTCCCACTCCTGCACCAACTGTGGTACCGACTCAACCATCATCTCAACCTACGAATCAACCTTCTAGCTACCCATCAACTCAACCGTCAGAAAATCCTAGTGTAACGCCTTCTGTCTTACCGAGTTCGATTCCTTCTAATCATCCAACAGTTCAATCAAGTTCCTTCCCAACAAATCAACCTACAGTCCAACCATCATGTTATCCATCTCGTCAACCACTAACGCAACCAACTTGTTCACCATCATCTCAACCTTCACAACAACCAACAGAGCAACCTTTAGTGATGCCTTCCTCCCATCCCACAAGGCAACCGTTCTCTTTTCCTTCCAATCAACCATCAAGTCAGCCTCTTATACATCCTACTTCATCGCCTTCAACCAACCCAACAAGCGATCCTTCGATGTGTCCATCTAGTTATCCTACACTTTCACCGTCGATTAGGCCAACGAGACAACCCTCAAGCAATCCAAGTATTCAACCCACATCAATCCCATCACATCAATTAATTACTGCTCCTTCAAGTTCTCCAAGTGTTCAACCCTCGTGTACTCCATCCTCACATCCATCTTTACAACCATCATCTAATCCCACTAGCTATCCTTCTGTATCCCCAACTAATCAACCATCTACTGAACCATCGTCACTTCCTTCTAATGGACCAACTAGTACGCCTTCGAACAAGCCGTCTTGTCAACCAAATAGCACTCCATCAAATCAACCAAGTTTCTCACCCACAACACAACCTTCTAATCAACCTAATTTAAATCCTTCCAGTCAACCATCTCTTCATCCCTCAAAACAACCAATTAATAAACCATCATCCAGTCCAACTAGTAATCCAACTTCTAAACCTATACTTAAACCAACTTCGTTGCCAAGTTTGTCACCGACAGTCCAACCAACAAATCAACCTGTCATTATTCCAACGACAAATCCAACGACAATACCAACTCAACAGCCTTCAAAGCAGCCAGTAGTACATCCTACAAACAATCCTTCTCCCCAACCAACCAACCAACCCACCAATGAACCAACTGTATCTCCTTCAAACACTCCAACTGTGGCGCCACTGTCGAAGCCAACAATCTATCCTAGCTCTTCACCTTCCACTCACCCAACAAAACAGCCATTTATCAGACCATCTTCTCAGCCAACTTCCACTCCTTCTAGCACTCCGACCTCGACTCCTTCACAATTTCCTTCTGACTCACCCACTTTATCTCCAACTTCCTCTCCGACGGTTCAACCGTCCAATAATCCAACCAATACACCAACTTCTCAACCTTTCACTAACCCTTCTTGTAGCCCATCAGGAGTACCCTCATTTCAACCAACCAGTAATCCAATTGTAGTTCCCACGGTTCAGCCATCGACATGTCCGATTTCACTTCCAACCAGTATACCCTCGATTATACCATCCGTTTCCCCAAGTGCTTTACCATCATGTTCTCCAACACTAATTCCAACATCTCAACCAATTAAACATCCTTCGAATCAACCAACCGTTCAGCCAAGTAGCTTTCCTTCTGAGTTACCTTCAATGCAACCAACCGCTCAACCCTCCTGCTTTCCTTCTTCTATACCGTCTGAAAATCCATCAAGTCAGCCGCATGTAACTCCATCTATGGCGCCGACAACATCTCCTACTCATCAGCCATCTTCTCAACCTTTGATGAAGCCTTCATTGCAGCCAACTGTTCGACCAACAAAATGCCCGTCTGGACAGCCAAATGTTTTGCCTTCAAATGTTCCGACAAATATGCCATCTGGTCAACCATCAAATAATCCTTTATCGGTGCCTACTCACCAACCCTCTCTTTTGCCTACATCATCTCCGTCTGTATTCCCTTCTAAACAACCGTCTTCTAGACCAACAGTTAGTCCCTCATCATATCCATCCAGTCAGCCATCAAATAACCCCTCCAGTTTTCCTACATCACAACCAACACATAATCCGACTAACATACCCTCTGATGTACCTACATCATCTCCGTCTGTATTTCCTTCTAAACAACCATCTTGTAGACCGACAGTTAGTCCCTCATCATATCCATCCAGTCAGCCATCAAATAACCCCTCCAGTTTTCCTACATCACAACCAACACA
>VKHH01006810.1:0-15241 GCA_015144975.1 Epipyxis sp. PR26KG | reverse complement strand
ATTATTGTTATTATTATTATTATTATTGTTATTATTGTTATTATTATTATTATTATTATTATTATTATTATTATTATCATTTTTATCGTTATTATTATTATTATTATTATTATTATTATTATTAATATTATTATTATTATTAATATTAATATTATTATTGTAATAACAAATAACATACCCCTGATATTTTTTCTTTCATATCATCTTCTTCAATTTGAAATTTAAAGAATTTCTTCATAATTTTATTAATATTATCTATATTATCCCATAAATATTCATTTTCATCTGTTAGTAATTGCACAGATGACATCACTTGATCTGCTTCACCATATGAAATAGATAACATATTGGCAGGGCTTGTGCCATAAAATTTATTCGGACTAATATTATTATTACTATTATTATTTGAAATTTTCAATTCTTCGATTTCTTTAATTAATGTTTCATTTTTTTGTGTTAAATGTTGAGAATGTATTTGTTCTTTATTCAATGCTTTTTCTAGTGATATAATATACGACTCGTTATTATTATTATTATTATTATTAATATTATTATTGGAATTATGATAGATATTACTACTTCCACTATATTGACTATTTATAGTAAGACTATCATTACTCCCATTATAATTATGATGATATAAAACACCATAATTATTCAATTCATTATTATTATTATTGTTATTATCGTTATTATTATTGCTATTATTAATTTTATCATTATTATGATAATTGTTCGGAGAAGTTTGTTTATTTGGTGACAATAATATCGAGTTAATCTGGCTGTGTCCAAGTTGTGATGGTTGTTGTTGTATTTGTTGTTGATGTTCAAAAGTCAATTTTCTTAATAAAGCTTTTAAAGATTCTATTTCTTGTTGTAATCTTTTCACAAGGATATGATCAATAGGTCGAGTTTCATTTACAATGGCTAATACCATCACTTGTTTTGCTCGATCAGCGAATTTTAAAGTTGAAATTGATTCTTCACAATTTTCTCTAATAAAAATTATATGATAATATAAATTAAAATAATAATAAAATATCAATTGTTGAAATTGAGATGAGCACAGTAATCTCATAAAATTAATAATTATACTAATATTTTAAGATTATAATAAGTTATTATAGAGTATTACTGATTCTAATCAAACAATTTAATTTTTTTTTTAAATATTGTGAAAATATAGTAATTATATATTAAAATATAAGATAATTATGCGACAAGGAGAGACATAAAATAATTGACATTATATGAAGATATTGGCTTACTTTGCAGGTGATACCGTTGCAATCAAAAATGTTTTTGCATTTCCTCCTAATGAATCTTGTAATAATCGAGTTAATTTAGATTCACGATATGGAATATGTACATTACTAAGTGAATCTGATTTTGAGAATTTTTTAATTGATAAAGAACCTAATTGACCAGCTGAAAATGATGTTGATAATGACAAATTATCATTATTATCATCATTTATTATATTATTATTTATATTACTATAAGATTGCTGTTGCTGTTGTTGTTTATCTTGTTTTTTAGATGATTGAGCTAATGATGATATACATTTCCCTAATGTATGTAAACTTAAGTTAATATTCGTCATTTCTGTTATATGTTCATCTTTCATATAATGACGTGTGTTCCATTTCTCTGAACCAGCTAAATCTACAAGATTGAATTTAGCACGTAAGGTGACTTCACCACCATCCTGTTATAATAATAATATACAAGCATGTTGTGATAATAATAATAAATGTACACTGCAACAATGACCGTAATAAATAATATAATTTATAACAATTGTTATTAAGCATTTTATACTATACTATACTATATTGTTAGTATAAATCCGTGCAGAAATATTATATTTCGTTTCATTGAAAATGATCGCACAATTATAATAATGTATGAAAAATACTATAATGTAACCTTTGCTAATTTCTTATATTCAACTTGAATTTGAAATATTGAATGACTTCTGGATGAGAATTGATTCATATGTGTTTCACGAGTTGCTCGATTATCTTCAGCAATTTTTAGTAGCATTAATGTGTCCGCAACACTCTTCACATTATATTCTGATAATCCTTGGACATAAATTTCTTTATTTTCTTCACGAATTGTGAGTGGTGATGACATTGAAGAATCTCTATTATGATATCAAATATTAATAGAAAATATATTATAAATCATAGAATAGATATAATGTGGAATAGCAGTATCGTATCATTATTTTATTTTATGATCCCGGATCAGTGGCTATTTTCGTAATACCATGGGATAGCAGCATCAATAAAACTAACTATTATTTTTCAAATATTGCAGTATTTAGAAAAATCTCAAATTTATTATACCTTAACATATCAAATAAATGTTCATTATATATTTGTACAAATGAGCAATGAACAGAAAAATCTTTGAAATCTTTTCCATTATTTCTACGAGATATTTCGAAAATGTCATGTACTGCTCTTGGAATTAAACCAACAGTATCAGATGATTCTATATTTATATTAGGAGCTGCAGCTCTAGAACCATTTTCATTTGGTGGACCATACATTGAATAAGTCTACATTATATTATGTACAGTAAATATATTAACTGTTTGGACACTACATACATAAATGCTGTAGAAAACAAAATGACAATGCACGATTTCAGATAGAATTCATGAAAATACTACATATTTCATTCATCATTCTATGTAAGCTTATATATTATATTATTTATTAATTGAATGTTACCTTGCCACTCCCAGTCTGTCCATAAGCGAATATTGTACTATTAAATCCATTCAACACAGAATGAGTACATTCACTCACAATTGAATAAACAGCAGATTGTGAGGATTCTGGTCCAAGTACAGCATCATAAGTGCATGTGAATGTTCGTTTTCCTGAATGACTAACCACACTCAATGATGTTGAATTATGAATACTAACTGGTGAATCAAGAGATAAGTTTTCTTTATCCGATTGCGGCCGAACACGAACTAGGACCTAATTAGATTGAACAAAATAATATATTAAGTAATCCAAAAATAAAAGTTTTCTTGTCATATTTAAAAATTACCTTTATACTCTCGCTTTTCTCGATATTAATATCGGGGAATGTTAATAATGCAGTCTCATCCATCGTAAATCAGTTAAGTTCAAGTTTCTATTTTAATCTAATAGTTAAAAGTTTTACATTGTACTGATATAGCTGCATTTTCTGTATATATATTGGAGATAATTAACGTTGTTAATAATTTTTTTTTGAATACACACGCAACACGTAACGGCAAAAAATAAAAATAAAAGTTCAAATAATCCTGGAATTATATATCAAAAATTCTAACTGGAGCTGCAATGGAGTCAGCTTTTTGTACACCAACATAAGGGGGGGAAACTTAAGTCAAATTGCATAATAAAATTATTCCACTTGCATGATTCTGCGCTTGTAATTGAAGAGTAATAAATAATAAAGTTCAATACATGTATTTACTGTAAATTTTTTTCAAAAGCTCTAGTTTGATATGGCTGATTCTAATGGTAAAACCAATAAAAAGAGCAAGAAAAACGATTGGCAAAATGACGGTCTGAAGAAGTCAGGTGGCGTGAATCTTGATGTGGTGATGGATAGACAAGTAGGTGACAGAAGGTACAGCAGTGACATTCTCTCGTTTTTATAAGTTTGCAACAACACTAAAAGATATCCTTCATAATGATAATTTCAATATTTGAGATCATATCTTATAACTACTGTAGTTTTATAGACTTTTTGGAAATGCGGTAATCAATACTTGTTTATTACTTCAGATTTGAGCGAGAGAAAAGCAGTTATAAGGATAAAGGTGGAGTGGCAGCGAGTAGCACATTCGATGCTTTTCAGCGTATGGCGGCTGGATTGGATGGAAGAACGTTGGCTGAAAAAATTGCTGATCCAAATAGAATAACTTGGGAACAATATAAAAAAGAGAATGAAGATAAGTTGGACTTGGTGGGTAATGAAGTCAAAAAAATGATTGAGTATAGAGCAGAACTTGATCGTGAGCGAGAGAGAAAGTTACGTCCAGGTAAATATTTGCAATTTATCATTTGACTTAGAAGTCATCTGCTAACAAATACTTATATTAAATAGTATGATACTTTTATTAAATAGTATGAACTTATATTCTCTCACAACAACTTTTGAGATTGATAACAAGTTATTATTCAATACTTCTTTTTTGAATTTTTATTTATTTCTCTTGTAGGAACAAACCATACAAATGATAAAGCTACTGTAGTTGATAGTGACGACGATGACAGTGATGATGGTAGTAAACACAAGAAAAAAAGTAAAAAACATAAAAAGCATAAAGAAAAGAAGCACAAGAAACGGAAGCGATCAGATCGAGAGAAAGATGAAAGTTCTCAACAGGAATCAAATGAACAAGGAGAAAGTATACGCTTAAGTGACTTCATGAAATCTGGTGATAAATATTATTCTGACTCTGATTAAAGAGAAACCACCACTTACATCTTTTTCAATATAAATCTTAATCAAGAGGAGTTTTAAGTCTCAATAATTGAATTCAATTAAATATTTGCACATCATAAGTCTCAAATCAAAATTGTTAAAAATAACAACAATTTAAAAATGTCTTTAACTCTTATTTTATCTTCAAATTATTTCTTAATTTTTGGAAAAGTCAACATAATATTCCCTTTCTCGAAGTTCTTAACTAGCTTTGATTTCTCTACATTATCTGGTAATGCTACGCTTAGTAAATGAAATGTCCCCTCTCTTCCAGGTTGTGGTGGACCTTCTTTGTTTTTGAAGTGAACATCAATAATTAAACTATGTTCTTTGATTTCAACATTTACAAAGTCTTTTAATGCATCTGAGATGGGAACTCGAAGCTCATATGATGTATCTGTCTCATGAACATAATTTTCCTTCGCTTTGTCTACTACGGACACAACCGCGTCTTTTGCTGAATCAGCCAACAGTTTAAAGTTTTCAAATGAAAGAAATGCGGGTTTCGGTTCTTCCTCTTTTGAGGCAGCTTCACATTTGAAAGATTTAGCATGGAATTTACTAACTGAGTTCAATATCGTGGGTAATGCTTTAAATGCAAATAACGATTTCAATAAAAGTAAGCATAAAATTGACAAAATGTTTCTGAATAACATAATGTAATCCTTTAGTTGGACTTAACTTATCAATTTATATTATTGAATTGCAAAATGGCAAATCAGGAAATAAAAATAATAATGTCTCAAAAAGGTGTGTTTCAAATAAAAAATCCGTAATGTAGTTCAAGTTCAACTTGAATTTCAAATATCTTTGAAAGACATAAGAAAAAATATTCATATGTGTAGTTATCAATCAACTATTAGTTATGTTCCTTGTAATATTTTTACATTGTAACATACGCTTTTTCTAAAACAATTTCATTTGTTTATTCTACATGACCTTTGAGTTACGTATTGATTAAACATAGATAAGGGTTATTGTTCTTATTCAATAAGATTAAAAAAAACTACAATTTTTTATAATAAATATATATTAATTGTAATAATAAATCAAGAAATTTTCTTTGTAGTATTGATTCTTACATATTAACGATTGAAATATGATAAAATAATTGATATTATCAAGACAATATATATATAAAATTTCCTTGGGAGCTTGAAATAAAAAAATAACAGAAACCGAATAAACACCAAAAAGAATAATAGTATTTTTTTTAATTTTTGATTGAATTACTAGTAATCATATATCGATGTTCACTGAATTCTAGCTTAATATTAGCATATTCTAATAATCTGTCTGGTGTTCCTAACAATTTCTTTTCTCTTCCAGATTCCTCTTTCATAAAAGAATGAAACCAATGAGAAGGGCCATATTCCAAAATTTTCTTTAATACACTAACACCATTTTTATCTCTAGCTAAAACATCACCACCATTTTCTAAACAATATTTGGCAATATGCTCATCATTTATCACTTCATGTAATACACTTGTCCCATCCATTGGTTGAGCTAAATTAATATTTAAATAATGATGTAAAAATTTAAATAAATTTAATTTTAACTCATTCTCTGGAAATTGATTCATCCATTTTGTTAAAAATGTAAAAAATAATTCATAACTTTCTTCTTCATCAAAATGAATATGAGGGTTCTTTTTAATAATTTCTTCACATTTTTGTATTTCTCCTAATTCACAATACGATTTGAAAACATCCTTGACAAGATAATCCATATCATGTTGATGATTATTATTAGAATTACTTGGAATATTATTATATGTATCATTATTATTAAGACTTTTATCATCAGAAAATGATAATCCTTTCAGGAGAGTAAAATCAAGCGGATTTTCCGCATTATATGATTCGTGCTTGTTGAGTAAATGGCTAACTTTTGTCAAATTTCTTTCTAAAGTATCAAACTTCATTTGATGATAATCAGGAATATTACTTTCTGTATGCATTCGTTGAGTTCTTAATAAATTATTATTATTTGCAATATGATCATCGGAAGATCTATAATGATGTTGATCTTTATTTTTATGAAATGGTGAGTGAGTGACATATTTGATTTCTGATGTTTCTTCATTACTAGTACTCCAAACGCCATCAATATCTATTTTAAAGTCATCTAATTGAGTGTTTTCATCTGCTAATATTGAAATTCGATGATGTTTTTTACCATGTCCGTTATTAATGTTTTTATTAGTATCTATACTCTGAAGATGATCGATATTACCAAAACTAGTACTCATTTCATATTCGTTAATATTATTTATTCTCATTAACTGTTGCTCATAATCATTTATATCACTAATTTCATGACTTCCTAATTGTTGCAAAGCAGTACCTTTCAAAATCAATCTAGTACTTCGTCGTAATTGAGATCGAGCTGGTGATATAGTATCATGTATTTTGTCTAATTTAGTGAAATACTTTGATTTATTTGTTGCATTATTATCATGAATTTCATCACTCGTGTTAGTTGTAATTGAATCTACTTCAAGTGCTTTACCATGGAATAGTACATGTCTTTTAAAATTTGTGATATTATAAACATCATCACCATATTCATTTGTCTCGTTTTCATTTTTCTGTTGTTGAAGATTTTCCATATCTTCAGTAGACAAAGTGTTGCTTGGTGATTGAAAAACTGATTTCCAAAATGGATTGTTTTCCATATTATATTGCAAATTATCTTTATTAAAACTATCTTCACTTCCATCCATATCACCAAAGCTTCGTCGCGATCTTCTGGTACTTAGATGTCTACCACAAAATGATTCTTCACGACTAAGCGTAGGATTCATACTGAACTTTTTATTCTCATTACTAAAATCATCACTTTTCGAATTGCTATCATCGCTACCATTGTCATCGTCATCATCATCATCATAAAAATGATCTGAATGTGGAAGAGTAGTAGGAGATTTGGAATCGTTTTCATCATCGTCGCTGTGTGATAATAATTGTTGCTTTCTCTCCAAGCTGGAGGATTTACAAGGCGATATAGAAGAAGTTGAAAAAACGGTACCAGCAGGTGAATGTGGATTCTTCATTGGAGAAGGCATAATCAAATATTCTTCTCCACTTTCTAAAATACTTTTGAAGCTATTTTCAAATTCATTTTCATTCGTGATATCAATCACAGAAGAGTCGTTAGAACTTTCTAAGGCAGCTGGAACTATCGTGTTATGTAGCGAAGATCTGACATATTCAGATGATGAAAAATTAAGCTGATCTAAATTGACAGAACCACTGGTTGAAATCTATTAAAAAGAAACATAAATTCAAAATCATAAATTAGTATTTCATTATTATGATAATTTCTATCATATTTTTACATTCATTGTGTCAGAAATAAGCCTTTTCTTCAATTCTCTTATCAAACTTAAAGGTTCTAAATAATCATATAAAACTAAATCTTCGATCCCCTATAAAAAAGGACAACAAATTTTCTTATCAATTAGATCATCAAATCATTTTATCTACCGATTGAACCTCATAAACAGGATTTTGTTGCAATTCAATTGGTAGTTTTCCAAGCATATCCAAGTACACTTTCTCATCTAAAGAATTTTTGAATTGTCTTCTCCATGTATTGTTTACCAAGTTACTTGATTTCGGCCAATATGGAAGAGCAAACCATAATGCTCTATGTTCAGTAAGGTCAAGTTCGTCGAAAGATAATTGTGATAATTCATCTGCTGAAATCTAAAACAAAGCATAGTTAATAAAATTATTTTTAATTAATGCTCTAAATTCATTAGAACAAGAAATTTAAGGAAATGGAAGGAAATTTAGAAAATTTAAAATACTAGTAAGTTTTAGACAACTACAACTTCAATTCAATAATTGAAAATTTATTATTTCAAACCTTTAATAAATCAGAAGGGTGCAAACATATCAACCACAATACCCTTCTATTCCAAATATGATCTAATAATTTTTGAGGAGCTTGAAATGTTTTATATTCTTCATATAAATTCTCATAATTCTGCACAAAAATGCAAGGAGAAATGTAACCTCGCATTGTTCTATAATAATAGTCATCACATAAATAATTAGAATATTAATATTGACAAGTAAGATTTTTTTATTTGAAGAGAATAAATGCTATCATTTCTATATAACCTATATGCTTCTTGATATTTCGCTCTTTGACAATCTTCAAACTCATCATAAGTTAGTCCAAGTTCATGAAATTTAGCAAATACTTCTGATGCATTTAATGTATCTCTTTTATTATTTCTTTTCAAAAATGATCGAGAATTAGATCCAATACTTCGATTTGATAACTTTGACTCATGGTCATTTTTATCCGTTGAATCTGTTATTTTTCGAAGAAATTTAAACGACAACTTATGTATATTATTATTATTTAACGAATAATAGCAAGATTTTTCTTGATCGAAATCGTTGTTAAATGACTCGTATTGTTGAATAATTTTATTTTGTTTGTGTGTATGTCCATTTTTAACTGGAGTATTCATTTCTGTATTAGTTTTTAAAATTTTCACATTACCAGCTGTATTTTTATTGGCTTGCGATTCTAATGTTTTCATGGACACCATAATTGATTGAATAATCTTTGGTGATATTTGATGGTCAGTCGCACAAATCAACAGATGATCGTAAAACCCTACTAAAGGTATGAATACAGAATATTTACCACCTAATGAAATGCTTGGATCAAATTTCACTTTGATTTGAGTGACTTCTTTTGGAAAATTTAATGTTATGTTCGTCAGAGCTTGTTGACCAGATAATTTACTTAATGATACAATTGCATTTTCTGGACAAATAAACAAATCATCTTCGGAATATTCTAACTTCTTACTATTACTATCATTATTTGCACCAATTTTAATTAAATGTTTAGCTGTAATAACTTCTAATTGGTCTGGCCCAGTTAGGGATATAATCCTGACATGATCCCTGTGATAACGACAAATATATAAGTAATGAAGATAAAGCAATATGGATATTAAAATCACGCTAGCGCTTTAATGCACCTGTTGACAATAACAACACTGTTATCTTCAGCAGCAAAATTATTAAAAAAAAGATTTGATCCAATCGTCACAAATGCGTTCATAATTTTAATTCAAAGATAATAAAAATTTATTTAGAATTGAGAACAGAGCATTTGTTCAATTACAATTTTCAAAACGTCTTAATATCCAATTTCATTTCCAGTTTTTACAGTATATTGAAAGAATGCACAGATTTGTGATTTTGCTCTTTATTATTTGTTATTTGTGAATATATACATATATACCCATGCAACCATCATTTTCACAGTAATAATACCATCAAACAATATCACCTCTACTGAAAGTTCATGAAATGATATTAATAGGTTTTATTATTATCGCATATATCATATACTACGGTATGGCGCAAAGTGTTATCGTAATACGACATCTCAATAATTATTAATTATACCTACACCGTATATATATATACTTTAAGTATATTATATATATTATATATGGTATAATAAAAATATTGATGCTTTTATTTTTTATTATTCTGTATAATATGTTAATATTATTGTCATTATAAGTTATTATATACGATATACATAAGTTAGATGTACTGGTTTAACGTTACTGTATGACTGTATGTTCTGTAGTTGCATGTGGAGGAGTTAACTAGTTAACTTACATGAACCGAATCAATTTCGATATATAATATATAAACTATAACCTACGATTCACTTACTAGTACTTGTAACACTTACTCCAAAACAAGAAACAGTGTTAAGAATTCAAAATGAACGTGTTGATAAATGCTTTATATTTCTACGCCGTTACAATATCCTTAGCTAGGTCATTATGTGCTCCATGGAGACCATTATTGACCTATAAAAATAATCTGAAAAAGTGTTCAAATTATATTGCACAGCAGTGTTTATTCGATCAACCTATAGAAATTAATCGCATAAATGATTCCATATTCAATAGACAGCTGATAGAATACAACAAATTAGGCACAAAAAATTCAGTTCAATGGAATGTAAATAAATATGCATTTCAAGAATTCAATAGCCATAAGAGGAACAAAGTTAATAGCTGGCAAGAAAAGTTGCACTTGAAAGAATTCTTCATTAACTGCTTTATCCCAAATGGAGAATTGAGTCCAGATTACTACAAATATACTCTGTGGAGAATTTTACAACGATTTGTTAGTGCTACAAGTAGTGTGTTTGGAACGCAAGCTTTACTTCTTGCTTTAGGATTTAAAAAGAATAGAATAGGTGATGTTACACAGAAATACTTATAAAATCAATATCATAAGTACTCATTTTTATTTGGTGAATTTTTTATAAAGTTCATATTAGGTTTGAAATAAAATTGCAATTTAAATGTTAATTATTATGATTTTTTAATATGTATTCAAATTAATTTGTAATCAAACGATGATAAACGATAGGTTTAGCTGCTGCTACTACTTGGGTGTTAAAAGATGCGTTAGGAAAGGTTTCCAGAATATTTTGGGCTAGTAAAAATGGTCGTAAGTTTGACTCTGATGCTAAAAAGTGGCGTTTCAGATCATCAGTTTTATTTGCTGCAGGAAATAGTTTAGAAATCCTAACTTATGTTTTCCCATCAATATTTTTGGTAACAGCTGCTTTAGCAAATGCTTTAAAACAAATGGCAATGTTGACATCTTCTGCAACAAGAAATACAATGTAAAATATTTCCAATATTAATACTATATTATTATAGCTATGATTATTAATTTTAATGATTTAATTATACCCACCCTCATTTTAATCATTCATTATTTTATTTCTATATAGATATAAGTCGTTTGCTCGAGGTGGAGACAACATAGGTGATATAACAGCAAAAGGTGAAGCTCAAATGGCAGTGGTTGATATATTAGGTATGATCGGAGGAATTTTGATAAGTAAATTAATGAATGCAAATCGATCGAAAATAGTTGCAACATTTATAATATTAGCTGTCGTGGATTTATTATGTGTATTCCAAGAAATTCGAAGGTAATATTATTTTGCTATAATAATTATACATATGCTTTGTTTGGATTAATAATAATAATAATAATAATAATAATAATAATAATAATACGTGTTTGTTTCAAAGTGAGAGTTCATACAATTGTGCTAGTTTCTTGGTTGTGAGTTTAAGTTGTGAATATGTATGATATCTTTTGTTATTGTCATAAAAGTAGATTTATTCAATTATAATAACACAACTGAAATCTCGTGTAGTGATTATTGTTTATGGTGACCACTTCATAATAATCAGATCGATATTATATTTAATATTGTATAAGATACTCATCGCTGTGAATTACATAATTTTTCTCATCCTCGTAATAAATCATTTCATACAAAATATTAAATTTCAGCAGTCATTCTACATTTTTCCTTATTATATTTCATTATTTCGTGTGGTTATGTTGGACTACCTGGCCAAGCAATATAAGAATATAAAATATTATATATAACATTTAATTTATATATCTTTTATGAATGTATAATTTATATTTTATCCACTTTAATTTATTGTTTTTATAGTGTGGTCTTTAATATGTTAAATTTTGAAAGAACAAGCCGTGTATTAAATAAATTGTTTACAATAGTCGATTTAGAAGATACTATCAATAGCAGATTATCAAAAAATGTTAATCTTTATAATAATAACAATAATAATAATGATAATAACAATAATAATAATCGAGTCTTAGAGAATGAAAAACCAATAATAAAATTGACAGGTTATCCAGTATCGATTGATATAACTATTAAACAATTCATTATAAACTTTATTCGATCGCTGGAAAAAACTAATCAAATTTTAAAGAAGCAAAAATCCTATTGTTCATTAGTATTATTATATTTATTCAATTTATTACAAAAAAAGAAAAGTAAAGAATATAATAATAATAATAATAATAACAATAATAATATTGATAATAATAACACAACAACTGATTATACTTTTGATAAAATAAATTATTTAAAAAGTATTATTAATCCATCGTATATTGCTAAAAAAGAGAATCTATTTTATCCAACAAGACAAGGTGAAGAAATCATAAAATCATTTAGTGACATTATTTTGAAAAATAAAATGAATGCAGAGGTATTAGAAGGGTGTTTCAAACTGTTTGTTACAAATAATGAGAGTAATAATAACAATAATAATAATATCATCAATAATAATAATAATAATAATAACAATAATAACAACATAAATATTAATAATAACCTTCAAAAATCTTCATCTCACAAAGCAGTTGTTGTAATTCATTGTTATGTCATAAAATCATGGTTAGATGTTATGAAATTAAAGCTTGGTATAAATTCAATTGATATTTTAAGATGCTATAAAAATCATCCAATTGCATTAGTACCTCAAATATTATTACATAAAGATGCATCATCATTTGATATTTTCAAGTCCTTAATTATTATTCATCGGATTATTTATGAATTTAAACTTCAGTCTGAATCAATTAATACTAATAATGCTATGAATGCTTTGAAATCTGTTCCATTAATTCATTTACCAACTTTTTCAAAATCATATAATTATAATAGTAGTTATGTCATTCCCTTTAATACTTTAACTACTGAAAACTTGAATAATAATGATGAGACTAATTATAATCATGATAATAATAAAAGTAATAATAATAATAATAATAATAATAATAACAATAATAATAATAATAACAATAATAATAATAATAATAATAATAATAATAATAATAATAATAATCGACTTCGAAAAGAACGAATAAATTCATTTGCTAATAATTATAGTAATCAAAATAGTTATTTTTATGATATTTCAAATGATTTAGATGAAAAATCAATATTAATGAAATTAGAAAATCCATATTATAATTATAATAATGATGAGTCATTTGGAAGTAAAGCTGATGATTGGGATGGAGAAGAATGGGATGATTTTTATGATTATTTTAAAAATAATGATGATCATAATAATGAGTTTTATGATGATTATAATGATAGTAATAATGATTATAATGATAGTTATATAAATGATGATGATGGAACAATCGACTTTTTAAATGGTTCTTCAAATGATAAACCAAAGAAAAATCGATTTTTGAAAATGAATTCTTTGGAATATGATGATAATAATAAAGATAATAATAAAATCAATAATAATAGTAATAACAATGATTATTCTGAAGAAGAATTATTATTAAAAAGTTTAGGATTAGGTACGGACGGTTTGATTAATATGGTTAAAAGAGCATATGATTATGAGAATAAGAAATTACCATTAATTTTGGATGGTTTACGAGAAAGTGGCTGGGATGTGAATAGGTTTTTGTATGGTTCTCTTAGAACTCGGGTTGAGTGGTAAATTATAATTCAATATTCTTACCGCACAATTTAAACATAATAATAATAGTTATTATTATTATTTTGAATCAAATTTATTGAAAATAGAGCATTCTTTTATGTGATTGGCGATAAACTTGTTTCATGAATTCTTATTCTTGGATGGTTATACTGGTATTACAATAAATCATAGAAAACGATATGTTTAGTTAACTTGTTCAATGAAAACTGAAAACTGAAAATAACCAATCATTTTGAAACATGATTTTTAGTTAGACAATTATCATTATTGATATTGGCTATAATAGGGATTTGAGATGATAGAAAATAATGATGATTGATGAAGAATATGGAATGATTGTCATATTAACACAAATAATGATATCTAGTAGAAGTGTGCAAAAGTCAAATATGTAACACTACATGCTACATTACGACTGAACACTTTCTCTATCATTAATTCATAATATTTTAACTTAGCTTATATTTTATTATGGATTTATTAATGAATGAATGAAAAGTTCTCATATTTTGTTAATTTCAACATAATCCAATTCTCACAAATGCATAAATAACGATTAATGATGACTGATGGTACCTAGCATAAAAGTTGTTCCTTGATTGACATTAGTATAACTTTTTTTAACAGATTCAACATGTTTAATTGAGTTTATTGATGTAATATGATTTTCAAAGTTTTAAATTTTCAATTCAATTCCATCATCATAATCTGATAATTTAAATTATGCTCTATCTTCTGCTTGAAGACAATAATAGGAAATTATGAAGATGTAGAGTCTATGTAAATATGAATGCTTTTAATAAGTTTGCGAAATAAGCCATAAGTTTATTTTTGAGAAGGAAATCAAAATCAAGCCATGTGGATTGAATGAAATAAACTAAATAATTGAATAGTTTTAAGATTCATTTAGTACTTATGCTAACCTTAGCTTTGTTTGTTGGTTCTTATTTTGCAATATATTTTATAATATATATTTTAGTTGTTCAATCAATGAAAATCTGAATGATCAAATCTGTTGACAAGAGGTAAACATGCATAAGAAATTATAACAATTAGCCCTTTTTTCATGTGGAACTCAACCCCAACAATAGCTTCACCAAAAAAATTCTGAATCAATTTATTTTATATTACTAATTTTTCATTTCCAAGTCAACTATCAATCCCAATAGTATAATAATAAAAGTGAATGAATGGATTAGTTAATTGACTAGGAAATCTCCAAGGAAATCATGATCAAATGATTCTAAGAGGAGGAATTAGCTGGAAAAACATATTATCAGCAGAGAATGAATGAATGAATGAATTAATTAATAAAAATTAACGGAGCAAATCAAAAAGGTGCAACTAGACAAGAGGAAAAAG
>VKHH01006809.1:0-13468 GCA_015144975.1 Epipyxis sp. PR26KG | reverse complement strand
TTAGCTTATATATTATGATGGTTAATAAGGGGGTTAGGTTATATATGGTTAAGGGGTTAGCTTATATATGGTTAAGGGGTTAGCTTATATATTATTATGGTTAAGGGGTAAGATTATATGTGGTTAAGGGATTAGCTTAAATATGGTTGTTAGCATATAGGATAATATATGGAAAGGTTTAAACTACACCACCACCACTTATGCAAGCAATTATCCGCACACCAGAGTTTTTTTACTGATTCCAAATATATAATTCGGGTGGTATTTCCGGATTTTTTGTTACTTAAAAGCATATTTCTCGCGTTCCTCCATTATTGTTTCACCGTTCCTAGAGTATATTTATTCAAAGAGTACTAAGTGTGCCTTTGCAAAGTCAGATTATGATTTTAGCTTTACGCCTTGTTTAGACTATGATTATTATTCTTGAGCTCGTTGTTGGATGATTCCAGAATCCATCATTCTCAATAGAGCTCCTCCATTAATATTAAATGCTTGTGTTAGTATAACTTTAATAATAAAAGTAGATTCTTCCCCGTCCTCGGGGGGGGGCATAATTTCGTAAAAGCTTGCATTTCATAATTTTTGATGATGCTAGCAACACTTCATTTTTTGATAATAATTATTAACAAATAAATTGGTAAGACAAAAAAGACATATTTTCATTTATTCAATATTACATTTAAAAAATCATTCATTCATTCATGCTGTCATTTATTATTCCATTAGAAGCTCATTCAATGAGGAACACAATTATAATCATAATCATAGTGAATGATGCAAATATTATGATATTAAATGATTAAATCACTTCATTTTCCTATAAACTTAAGTTAATATTAATTATTTTTATTTTCAAAATATTATAAATTAGATTCATATTTCTACCAATTATCATAATAAAAACTAAAAAATCAAATCGGAATCACAAACACAATTCCTTCTTCATACATCATTTATCATATCAAATAATGCCATTATTATTATTATTATTATTATTATTGTTATTATTATTATTATTGTTATTATTATTATTATTTATTATTATTATTATTATTATTATTATTATTATTATTATTATTGTTATTATTATTATTATTAGTTATCATTTGCGATTATCATTATTATTATTATTATATTTGCTATTCAGACCAGGGGGAGGTGGAACCACCGGTAGACCATACATATCTTCATCATCATCAATCGACTGGGTGATACCCTTCAACCAAGATGGATTATCAAAAACATCTTGATCAATCTCAGGCCTTAGCGATGCGTTTCTGATACGCTCACCGTATAAATTATTATTATTCATATGATTATTATGAAGATTATTATTATGATGGTATTGATTATTAGGATTATGCGGTGTTTGATATAATAAGAATGAATCCGGATGGTTGTGAGTTGTAATCCCATGTGAAGAATAATTGTACATGTTATCGACGGCACTGCTTGATGATAAATTACGATCATTCATATTATTAATAGACGAATTGTAATAAGAAGGATGTGTTACATCATTATTATATATATTATTATTAAGATTATGACTCTGAGTGTATGATGATGGTGGATTGGTGGGATGGAACAAGGAGTCCAATCCAATAGCACCTGGTTGAGTGGAACGTATTGAAGGGATGTTAAACAACCCCCCGTTATAATCATTACTTATCGATTTGTTTGTATTCATAGTATTATATGAGCCTAGTCCTCTCATGGGTAGATTATATGACATAGCAGCAGCAGCAGCGCCTTCTAATACTGATGATTGATTCGAATTCGAATCATTTCCAATACCATCTAATCCATCAAATAATGAAGAGGAGGGCTTATGCATACTCGTATGTACATAATTATTATTAATGCCATGATGACTATTATCCGATGATAAGAAATCAACACCGAGAGGGCCAGGCATTGATAGTGAGCCAAGTGAGCCTCCAAGTGAACCAATACCAATGGATGCATCATGATTCATATTATGCAAGTCATAGGATAATGGCTTAGGTGTCCATGATATGTCATTTAGTAAGTCAAATACAGAGGAAAGGCCATTATTATTCATATTATCATTGTTTTTATTATTATCTGCATTATTATTATAATTGTTATGTGATGGGTTAAGGTGCGAAGGGGATAGAATAGAATCTCTGTCTTTCCCTTCTAATAATAAGTCACTATTGTTTAACTGATTTTGATAATAAAATAATGGAGAATCAACATCAGAATAATGATCGATATTATTATTTAGATTATTGTTCAAAGAAGAGAGCTTGTTTGGAGAAGGAGGGTGAAGATTGGATGGATTAATTAATGAAAACTGATTAGATTTTGACTTTGTTGGTGAAATATTGTTCATAGGATTAGAAGTGGTGGCTGTTGTAGGAGATGGCGGTTGAATTATTATATTATTATTATTATTATTATTATTATTATTATTATTATTATTATTATTTGATAATTGAAAATCAGATCGTGGAGAGAGGATTGGTATTGTAAGGGCGAAGGGATCAGTGAATGTTGAAGATGGTGCTGAGTCTGCTGTCACAAGATTAGGAATGGGGTCTGATAGGTTCACTCCAAGTGAGAAGCTTGGCACAGTAAACTTTGGTTCTATCTCAACGATGTTCTCTTGACTTGCCATTGAGGTGTTATCGTCAGGGCTATGAGACTTATTTGCAGAATCTTGCTTCACAGTGACTGGTTTGATTGCTGTGTTATTATCGAAGAAAAGAGTTGACTTTTTGGCTGGACTGCTCAAGGGAATAGGAGGCTTAGAACGAATTGACATGTCAGTAGAGAATATGGATGATTGGTCGGATAAACTGGATAAAATTGCATTATGATCATCAACATTGTCTCTGTCAAGGCTACTCTTTGGTGGAATCGCTGAAGAAACAGAAATATCATTCGCTGCAATGCCGATAGAATTGTGATCATTATTTGCTGCTGTGGAATTATCGTCATTATTACCGTCATCTCGTTGACTCTTATCGTTACCCTTATGATTCTTCTTTTTCGCGGAATTGGAAAAATCATCTTTTACAAACACATCAGATTGACTCTTACTGTTTGAATGATCAGATAAGCTAATACTTACATTCTGCAAATCTTCCTCTTCTTGCTCGGTGAAGGAATAGGGTGAAGTCGCACTAGATGCAACCGACGCGCTATACAGTGATGGCGATGCGGGAAATCCTTTCATTGAAGGACTATCAGAGACGAATGCAAATGATTCTTCTTGAGTTTGAGAACTATCATTCATTAAACTGGGCATCTTAGGACTTGATGTGACTGTCGCTGCACTCTCTACTTCTGTTTCATTTGAATCAACTGGTTGTGAAAGGGATGGATCGGTCATGTTTATTTCAATACTTAGAGGAATTTTCTTGCTCTTTTTGCTTTGTTTTGACGAATTATTTGGCCTCATGAGGACATCACTTCCATTATCGTTGAAAATGACGATATTACTAACAACAGTTTCGACAGCTTTGATCTCACCAGCAGAAATCAGATCATCATCATGATCAGAATGATGATCTGTTGTGATCATTGGATCATTACTATTACTGCTAGGAGATTTGACAACTTGATCGCTACTGGTAGAATTGATTCGTGTTTGGTTGAATGAAAATACAGAATCATCCGATTGTTGAGGAATACTAAATTTACCAGCAGAGCTATCAGAGTTGACATTAATTCGAGGTGAAGCCTGTGGACTTAAAACAACAATAGGTTGAGGAGCAATGCCCTTCCAGTTCTTATCATTTATAGAAGATGACCTTTTCTTTTTAGAATGCTGCTTTTTAATTACACCGACATTATTATTGTTATGATTATTACTGCTGTTACTTTTGAAAAACATTTGATCAAACCATGTTTTAGTAACGTTGAAATTGAACGGTAGTTTAGCAAGCAAAGACTTTCTAAAAAACCAGACCCATATGAAAACAAATAATATCACGTATAATAGTATCTTGCTGTAAGAGTTGGAATGCTGGCATTTTATCTCATAAAAAGTATTATTATAGTTAAATTGGAGTAGGAAAGTAACATCAATTATTTGATTTGGATTACTAAGAGTTGATTCGCTTTGAATACCAGCAGAAGTATCCATACTATTATCTCCTTTATCTATCTTCACTGATATACGTTGCGCTAGTGATGATTGCGTACATGTGGTTGGAGAAAATGTTAGTATATCCAACATATGAGAAGGCGCTAATTCCATTGGAAATGAGTAGCATTTACCACAAGCTTTCATCATCTTATCATGTGATGAAAATAAGCGAGTCAAATATGAATATGACGATTGTTTGTTTGCACAAGAGCATGAAACATCATTAATAGATATATCATTAACTATAGCTGAAATATCACCGATATTATTGAGACGAATCTCATATGATTGATTCGAATAGTCAATTGAGATATTGCTATACACTAGCACATCATCTTTGGACAGAGTCGTTGCATAATTCACACTCTGAGGTGCTTTATCGCTATTATTTGCCTTATCTTCTTCATGAGTAGTGAATATATTTGTCAGAAAAATATTTGAGAATCCTCGCTTTGCATTAATTTCAATCTTATCATATCCTGTGAAATTATTAAAGATGTATACGGTGCTCTGTTGTGCAGTTGGAAGAGATGAACTAGATAATGACTGAGATTGTTCAGGTGAGAACAGCACAGGACCTATCAATACTGATTGAAGGGGTAATGCAACCCATTCAGTTGATGATAGCGAATGAATGATGAAAGGATTATCATGGTTATTGTTATTATTATTAACTGATTCGTCCAAGGTTACTGTTTTATATTTTCGATCATTTTCAACGTTACGATTTCGCTTAATAAGGTTTGATTTCTTCAATCTTTTGGATTGCAGAATTCCTTTATTATGAGCCTCACGAGAAGCATCGTTACTTGTGTAAACTCTACCTTGCTTGATAATGGAATAAATTTCTCTTTCAAGCAATGCTCCACGATCACAAAGTTTTACTATTTTATTCACATAATCATCATTGGCTTCTGCAGTTAACTTTGTAACTGGTTTGTATCCGATGTAATTGAATTGTGAGATTACTTCGTACTCAATTGTTTCGTTTGATTGATTGGGCGATGTTTCCTGCTGTTCAGCTAATGAGCAACTATAGGATACCATAACCGGAACATTAGTTTCGTTAACTGTTTTCTCCCATTTACTTATATCAAAATAATTCAAAGATTGATTATCAGAATATGATATATCTTTCAACGAATATGCTACTGGATGATCAAAAGGATTAAATACTTCAATATAGAACCAAACCAACTGGCCTGCACGGTAAGGTGGTAGGTTTAGCGTATAAGCGTCAGGCATAAGAACTAATGGCGAGACAGCTGTGACATGGGTTACATCGAGTTGATGTAATGTTTGACTTGATTGCATGGTCACTTCAACTTTCGGTAAAGCGATACCTCCAATGTAGAACAGTTGTGTCCAAAGCTTTTTGATCTTAAGCGCTTCATCATAACCTTGTTTAGAGTTAACAGTTACGCTATCAATAATATTACTCGGATTCATATAGTTTCGATCATATTGCATCAAAGTATCCTGTAAATCATTGAAATCTTGTTTTGCCAATGAAGAAGATATTAGAGTTGATTCTGCTGTTTGATTTGACATATGTAACGCATATCGGATGCATTGATATAATGACACAGAACTGGACTTGTACGATTCAATAATTGCTTGGGAAGGAATGAATTCTGAATCACGCGAACTTTGTTGAATCGACTTACTATTACCGCTTGAATTTAATGGCATATTTCCGAGTAATTTCATTACGCTGAAAGCATTACTACAGGTAATCGATGATGTGATAGAATAACTCCAAGATTTGACGCCTCCTCCTTCTGCTTCATATATCACACTATTTTCGTCGAATTCTACACCATAATCTTTTGACTTGATCATGCCTTGCAAGTCTAATATAGGATCAGGAAATGTTGATTCTGTGATGAGTTGAAATCGATTATTTTTACCGATTATAAAGCGGCCAACATGGTTATAATTACTCGATGAAAATGGTTGAAAAGGAGCAAGAGCTGTTTTCATTTGCCCTTTAATTGGTGTGAAGTGAATGAAAAGCTGTAATAATTGATATGGAGTTTCCAAATCGATACGACACAACTGTGGCGTATTCAATATTTTCTGATAGAATTCGTCAAAAAATTCAGCATAAGTTTTTCCATCTACAAAACATAATAGAAATAATATGAATTAATAATCAATTTCAAAATAAAATTGCGATTAATTGATGTAATAAATAATTTCAAGATAAAATTGCGATTAATTGAGGAAATCACACATTATATGCGCATACCTGAATTATTGTCATTAATTCTCTGTCGTTTCGTTACCAATGGCACAAAATCATGAATCATAATACTTATTAAAGAGTTATACCCTGACTTTGCACTGTGGAATGGACTCACTTTCTTTTCATTCGTGGAAGTACCATTTATCGATTTCAGATAAATCATACTAACATCTTCAGTACATGAACACATCTTTTTGCCATTAATACAATCTTGGTATCGTTGACCTGAGACTGTTTTGATTCGTTGAGTTGCAGCTTCTTCATCATTCGAACCGATTGGAAATGATGATTCATACCATGTACAAACTGTATGCGTTGAAAATCGAAGGCTTAATGGGATGCGAATAGGATTAACGTTTGAAAATGCAAGACGAAGCTGGCGTGGTTCAATCGAGGATATACTACCCAAGTTTATATGATAAATATCAGAATTTGTTAGGAAAATATCACGGTTGCTAATTGGAATGATTGATTCATCTTGAATATCATCACCATATCTATAGAATCGAATATTAAATGATACATTATTATCTCGATCATGGGAAATGACACGTGGACGATTGGTTAAGAATTGCTTTTCAGTCACTGGAATGTTCTCCACACTTGCTGGTTGAGGGAAATTTTGATTCGTTTGGTTCGCAGGAAAAGTTGAGTTGTCATCTATTAATTCTACAGTAGAATTCACGGCTGTTTGATTTGACGCAACAGTTGAATTCTCAGTTGTTGGTATATAATCACTTTGACTCAACGGCTCAGTTTTATTTTCCTGAATATTATCAGCTAATGCGGGCAATGGAGCAGATGGGAAAATATTACCAAATATTCCAAAGATTGAAATGAACTTTAATTCTGGTGCTTCAACCATATGCTATATACAAATAATTATTATCATTTAGAAAAATCATCCTTACAAAAATTTAAGTTACAATTAATAAGGCATTTACCGCATCCATAAATGATAAACTTAACGCTCCGTCCATGACATGTATAGGAATCCGATGTGACGAAATATTCGTGAATAGCTCTAACCAACAAGTTTTTGGAAGAAAATCGGCATATTCTGCTGCCATAGAAGAAGCATAACTTAAAGAAAATGAGACTTCAATTGGTATCCATTTCTCAAGACTTGACACAGGCTTACTATTATATAAATGACTAGGGGTTCCAACTGAGAGAAATTCTGAGCATGTTGACACAGCAACGTTTGTAAGATAAATGGGAACACTGAAATAATTAGTGAAAATAAAGGACCGGTTGATCATTGATTCCAAAGGATAAATTTTTTCTTTGATTGAGCTATACATATGAGTCGCAGGATTTAAGTTATTAATTAAATCAGAGGATGCGTTACGAATGGGAACAACAAAAACAGCCTTTTGGTGTTCATAACCAACTCCACCATGAAGTACTGAGACAGTATATGGAATCTCCACAATGGCAGTGGCAGAATTAGAATTATTTGTAATTAAAATTAATTTATTTTCCACCTTTCCAGGAAAAGCAGCTGTGTATGTGACGGAAGCTACATGACTCTCAACTGTTGTTCCACTATATATGATTGGATCTTCAAACAAATAGATAGTTAATTGGGGGTCGGGGATTTCTGTGTGAATGCTTAATACCATCAGATTTTCATTCGCACTGTTTGCTAACCAAATATCAACAGTTGATGTTTCAGTGATCGATGTTAATGTTCCAAAATCAATTTCTTCAGGAACAGCATATGCCCCTCCTTCTAGTATTTGCAATTCGACTGGTAGTACCATATTGTCATGATCTGTTTTGATATGAACATAGCCTTGATAATAACCAGGTATCATAGAAGTTGAGATTGAGAGTGTTATTATTTCTTTTTCATAGCCTGGTTGTATTACCCATAATTTATTATCTTGTTGAACTGATGAAGAAATAACTGTAGTTGTAGAAGTAGTCCCATTTTCCTGATTGTTCGTTTGCAACGGGACGCCTTTCAAGCTCAAGAAATCTTCTGTTGTGAATACTTCTTTGATATATAAATTATCATTATGAGGATTATATATTGTTATTGGTTGATCAAATGTCATCACACCGGAAGGAAATCGATTTCCTACATATGGATGTAATTTGTATGGGTTAAGAATAGATTGACCCTCCACATGATAAATAAACTCTCCATGCGAAGTATTAATCACCAAATCAGCCAGGGAAGTTTGAAAGTAGTAAGGAAGAAATAACAATTGAATAGTTATTACTTGCTGAGAAGCTATGACTTGTGGATGAAACATGACTGGGTGAAATTGAGAATTATCTGAAGTAATCGAAAATATATTCAAATCAAATTCAAAATTATTTTCAATTGAAAATTCGGACACAGTTGGTATGGAAATCGGACAATTTAAATAGAATAACTGTTGAGGATGAAATAATAAAGTGTTCTTTTCGTAGTTTGGACTTGCATTTGCGCTACGATATAAATCATCTTCAGAATAGGTATCATCGAAATTTCCGTTTGAACTATACAGAAGGTTATCCTCATCACCAATGACTCTTTTAATATGACCGTGTCCATGCTCAAATTCACTTTCATCTTCAGAAAGTGATTGATGCTCCTCAATTTTCCTTATCACATTTGAATATTCAACTGAACCGACTGAACCACCATCCTCTTCTTCAAAGCGGAATACACTTGAACCTCTAGTAGCGCATTTGATCAAAAGTAATTGTGAAAGTAGGAAAAAAGAAATAAAACTAATTGTAATTCTCATTCAGAATGATCCTATTGAAATTGTTGTAAGGATTGAGCGGTGTAACCTATATTTAAAGGAATTTCTCTCTTACTTTTGTTTTTTTTTATGTATAGAATGTAATTCTGTTATTCAAAAGAGGATTGGATCTGTCCTTCCTTATATTTTAAAATATAGATTGATAAAAAATAAAATACTTGTGTGCCAATAATAACATGAAGGGGGCTCAACCCTTCACCCACCCCAACTTTGCAGTTGAATTGTAATATAATAATTAATCTCCATATTGCAGTATTAATTCATCCATCATTGCAACTTCACATATTTTGAAAACTAGCGGAAATTTTTATTGATCTGTAATTTTGCGGTATTTTTAAAATCAAAGAAAATATTTATACTATAGGATAATCGATTATAGAATTGCGAGCTATGGTAATGAGTTTAGAGTAAACTAATCATAATTCAACTTAATTTAATGTTTTACATTATTATAGTCTAAACTATGGCTGAACGCCCTGTCCTTCGCAAAATAAAATCAATAATTTTAAGTGTTCGAAATAAGATTTATGTACAAATTCATAACAATATCAACTATCATCAATTTCAAGAAACTATGCAAAAATAAGAATTCATTTTATCATCAATCAATTGGCACCCCTTTCTCTAACGCTTCTAATTCTCTTAGTTTATATCCAACAACCTATATTATTTCATATAAATCCAAAAACAAGTGAGATGTTATATATCATAATATCATTTTCATATAATTAGAGAAATAATTATTAATAAATATATTATGAAATTAAAAACTAATTTAAAATCGTTTTAAAAATCATTATTAACGTATATAAATTGTATTACCATTTGCCACATACAAAGTTGTGCGAGATATCCTATATTTTGCTGTATTAATACTTCAGGACCTTCAGGACTTAAAATAAATATTAAAAATGTATTATATTTAAAACATGAAAATAATTCAAATAATACTGATTAAAATTATGATATTGTAATAATTCACTCAATATTATTATCTGATTTACGGATATGATATAGTCATATCTGTCACTCATATGTGGTTACTAAATAATAGTTAATTTCATTCAATAATTTAATATTTTATAAAGATTTTAAATGATATACATTTGAAAACTTTAAATGTATCATTCCAAGTTTGTAACAGCTATCTTCAATTCCACCATAATAACAAATACAGAAAAATTTCGATCATTAACATCATTTATTAAAATGAATATCATAATTTTGATTGTTTTACTTACTTCACACCTAACCGCTCCATCATTGCATCAACAAGTAGCTTAATAGATTGTAAAATCTATGTATGATCAACAATATATTATTATTATTATTGTTATTATTGTTATTATTATTATTGTTATTATTATTATTATTATTATTATTATTATTATTATTATTGTTATTTTTATTATTATTATTATTATTATTGTTATTATTATTGTTATTATTACTATTATTATTATTGTTATCATTATCACAATTATGGTAGATGTAGATTCATATGGTCGAATTAATACAGTCATACAGTCATACCTCTTCACTCATATCAGATGTTAATTTTTTCAAGTCTTTTTCTGGTAATGCTTGAATATAAGTCAATAAATTCTGTAATAACAAAAAATTGTTTTTATTGTTAGTATTACTACGAATTATTTTCAGTGTTAGATAAGTATAAAATAAACAACATAATATAAAATTTCAAAATATTTAAAAAATAATTATAATTATACCGATTTTAGTTCATTTTCTCGTTCATTTTTAATTATTGCTAATTCAGCACGTAGTTCTTGGACCTGTAAAGTTAATTTAATCAAAATAAACCAAATTTATTTATTATGTAAATAAATTATTATATTATTTTAAGGCTAAGGGGGCTTACTTCTTTGCTTAGAGCATCAGCAAGTTCTTGTGCATTTACAGATATTGTGTCACCTTTGGCAGTAGTTATCATAGCTTCTCCTTGCATAAAATTACCTTCCTGAATTTTATTAAAAAATTAATTAAAAAAATATGTTAAAAAATATAATATGATAGAATAAATAGATATAAAAATTATGAAACAGAATATAATTCATAAACGAAAGTGATACTATAAAGATTGACTTTATTGAAAATCATACTCAAAACATTATTATTATTTTCGGATAATAAATGTTAATTTACTTACAGCCAAAGGATTCACTGTTACATTTCCTTTAATTATTTGTGTAGCTGCTGGTAGTCTAGGTAAGCCTATAACAGTTTCCAATTTATTAAATAAATAATAATTAAATAAATACCAGTATAATGTAATTTTTAAATTATATTTTAAAAAATAATCTTTAAATTACCTTTCAGCATACGAGTAAGGGACATCCTGTACTCTGCATTTTTGAACATATAGCCTGTTATTTGCATTTGATAAAGCAAATTCGCTAGTTTAGAATTGGTTGTGAGTAATGTTGCATCTAATGCATAATTAGGTAAGCTTCCAATTATGTTCATAACAGTTGATTTTGCTGCTTCTTGAACATTCTTGGGTGCATTTCTTGCAAATTTTAATAACATTTCATTTGGTGTTAAATTTTCAACTAGTTTGAAATATTTCATTGCCTGTGGACTACATAAAAAATTAAAATATTAATATAAAACCGAAATAACAGTAAGAATATTAAAATATACACAGTAATAATAAAATCAGCCTAATAGTAAATACCTTATTCCTTCCAGTTTCTTATTTGTCGAACCAAAATTTTGATCAAACATTGCTAAATTTTCTACACCAGTGGGGATTATACCAATACTTTGACCTTTTTCTATTTCAGTGGAAGTCGGAAGCAAATTTGAACTTGAAATCGGAATCAAAAATGAGTTCGAAGATGTTGAACTATTGTTTATATTGTTATTTTTATCCATATTATTAATATTATTATTGCTACTAAATAAAATGCGTTTAGTTCTTGCAAAACAAAAAAGATTTTTGTTGCTTTGATACTGATATGCCAAACTCATCGTGTAACCATTTGTAGCAATCCATAGTACATGGAATAAAAATGAAACTTTGTGAGTCATATTAAAACTACAGTATTTACAATGAAACTTTGGGCTATATTTATTTCGAAAATATACTATAAATTCCAATATCGGGTATTGCTTTTCGTACCAATTACGTTGTGTTGTTGTGTTTTTGTATTTTATCTTCCTTTATTTTATGTTCTTTCTCGTTTTTCCCTACAGTTGCTAAACTCCTAACTACAACTCTTCCAAACTCTTGCTAAACTCCTAACTACAACTCTTCCAAACTCTAAGCTACTTTTTATTATTATTAACTTGAGAATGGCTGAGTTTTAGATTATTTCTAGATTTCCATATCCCATCACATTTTTTTAACAGAAAATTTAATTAATTAATTGTTGTTAATTTCTGGAATTGTTGTATCGATATACCGGTAATGATCAAGATATAGTAAAGTTCTTTCTGTTAACCTGGAGTCGAGTGGTATTTATTTAAATATTCTTGTCAAATATGGTTAATTTCGTCTCTTTGTTTCCACATCATATGACTCACAACATACTTTCTGTTTTGAAGGATATCTCAAATTTAGATGTGGCTTTATGCGATGGAGACAATCTTATAAATTTAAGTAAGAACATATGTCTTTGTAAGAATAGAAGACTAATATTAATTATATTGAGAAATAAAGATGAATTTGTTAATCTTTCTATCGGATTACTAAAATGGTTGTATCTCCGTCAACTCTCAATTAATAACATTGATATTGATGGGATATTTCTTGGTAATCTTTTTGAGACAATACGTGGTAATGCAATTTACTATATCTCTGGTGCAAACGCCTGTAATGAGACTGAGACTGATAATGATGATGTAACTAACAGTTAATAAATAATATTGATCAATTCTTAAACGAAGTTACCAGTACCACTTATTTTTCTGAAGCGATTCATTACTTAATATCAATGTGGGTTACGTTATTAACTCTGTCATCACTATTATTATCAACTGCTAACCTTAAATCATTACTTTCTGTTTTATTAAAACTTCGCAGATACTTTTTACACCTCCACTTAGCGTTATTTATTTAGATGAAATATTTCATAGCGTTTCATCGTTAAAGTTAACATGTAGAAATGGCAACGAATCATCAACTTCATACCGACTATTAATTCTAATGAAAATTTGTCCTAACATCATAAATCTTATATGGAATTGCCCAAGCGATTGTCTCAGTTACTTACTGAAATCAGATCCATTACTATTCACTAATTATTCCAAACCATGATATGACTTTATTATTGGTTTCCAATCACTCTTCATTGGTTACCTTAGAATTTGATGTTG
>VKHH01006808.1:0-15262 GCA_015144975.1 Epipyxis sp. PR26KG | reverse complement strand
ATTATTATTATTATTATTATTATTATTATTATTATTATTATTATTATTATTATTATTATTATTATTATTATTATTTCTATTAATATTGTTATTATTATTTTAGTTGGATTGTCGCCAGTTTAGCAATGTAGGACAATTTATACGAAGAAAGGCTTCTAGTAATCCATGCGATTTGATTGAGTCAAATTTGCATAAACGATTAGTTTTTACGAATCATAATGACACAAGATTCCCAAAATTAGCACTATTTGCATCAAAAACGATCCCAGCTAATACTGAACTATTCATTTAGATTATTTATTTATTCAATAATATTTGATAAGTTTCAGTTGAAGTGTTAAATTATGATCAAATTAAAGTATTATGTGATAAATTTTGATGATAATAAAATTAGATTGGAAGTATAGGAGCTAAGGTTATGAACAGAAAGGTGATTAAGTTTTTTCATATATTATTGCAGTTAATACAGTTATGATATTCATGAAATAATTGACTCACTTAGAAAGTATTGTATGATTTCAGTTAATTTAACATATTATTCCTATGGGAAAAATTATCGTTTTGTTTTGTTTACAAATTGGAATTAATCTTATCAGTTCTTAAAAATAGGAATTGTAATGAAGAATTAATAGATTCTGTTTATATGATTGTAATACTGGTATACTGTATGATGTGAAATAAATATGTTAAAATGCTGAACTATTTAACTATGCCAGTGGTTGTTGCGTCCATTGCATATCTATATATATATATATCCCCTGGGGAAAACAGATAAGTTCCAGTCAGTATCGATGCTATAGACAGTATGATAATGTATCAGAACCTTTTCTGTTTGGAGAAAGACCAATTTGGGTAAGTTATAGATGCATGGATCGAGACCCATGAGCCCCTCCCCCATTTACGTACGTTTGTGTCTCTACAAGATATGGTCGGAAGCTTGAAAAGTGTTGAGGATAAGCGTCTTAATAATCATTTTCGAGACGCTTCATAGGATAACTGCTGTTCATATTTCATAGTTGTTGTTGATCTTAAATTAAAATTAAAATTCTAAACAATCATAAGATCAGAATAATTTCGAAATGGTTAAAAACTATAGCTTCACTATTCTGAAAATAATAGTTCTGACAACCTTATGTGTCTCAATCACTATGGGATACTTGACTTCTCCAGCAAAAGGAATGAGACAGTGTAGCATGAAGATGATGATTCCAATGGAACGGTTATCTCTCTTTACAGCAGAATTATTTGCTGGACCAGCAACAACTTACAATGGTGAACTTATTGACAAAACTTTAAAGCTAGTGGAAAGTGTACCCAAACCAGCTGGATATGAATATGGTGCTGTTTCAACAGATGGATTGCCAATCTTATTTGTTTCCTTGATTGCAGTAATATCTTTGGCTGCTTTTGTCCCTGCATTTTTAAGCGCTGGTGAAAGTGCAAAAGTTCAACAAAAAGAATTTGAGAAGACTAGCAATATCAACTTCAACGAGTTCAAAGTGAAGGATGAAAAGGATCTTCAGAATAAATCGATACCAAAAGTGACGAAGAAAGAGAAAAAGTAGTCTTTCATGATTGATGATAAGCTCAATATGTAACTTTTTCAATCATTTTTTTCATTTCGAATCGAATTATCCATCATTATCCGGTTACTGCATTCACAAAATAAGGAATGATAATATTAATATTAAGAAAGAATTATCTTTTTGAACTAGTAAATTTACAATTAAAATTAAAGAATTCATTTCAAACAATTATTATCATAAAAAGGTTTGATTTGAGTAAGTAATTCTTGTTGTATGAATTATCAACCAATATACAGCATGTTATGTTATAATATCATACAAATATTATTATATACTTTAATGCTCACCACCAAACATTAACAAATCATAATATTCGCAGATTCATCCATTGGGTGAGAAACTCTTCATTTCATACAACATTCCATCACAAACCCCAAACACGATTAATGCAATGTTTTTACATGAATCAAAAATGAACTATTCATTTAATTATCATAAAAATAATTAAAATATAATAATCCATTATTTTTGTGAGAAAATTATATATGACATTTATCACCTATTCCTAACCTTATTATCATCTTATGCCTTAAAAACATTATATTATCATTATAAATCATACAAAACCAAGTCAGATGATTTGATGAACAATCAACAGCGACTCCATTTACAAATCATAGTAATTATATATAATCATATCATATTATTATTTAATTAGTCACTTGAAACCAATCGAACAATAATACTTATTCTCAAGTCATCATATTATTATGTCATATATTTTGATTGCTACTGTTTGGATACATATCATGATACATATCATGATATCAAGTTGAGAAAAGGAATAGTTACTATAATTCTTCATACAATTCATACAAATCGAATGGGCAGATTCGATTCAATAATGAATGTATTTGATGATCAATTAACAGATCCATAGCACACATCCAATGCATTCAACCTTCAAACATTTCTAACAAACACAGCCAATCATCTCCCATTCCTGATTATGATCTAATGATGGAATCATATGATGTATTATGTATGATTTATGATGTCCGCTGACACCTTTCCATGCCAACTCCACTTTCATCCATTCATACAATCCGGAATCACTCTGGTTAATTATCATGATACCAAACATTACCAACGTTCTACTCATTCGAATCACATACCAATGATCACATGCAATCGCCATACTTGACACCATACTTGATATCATCATCAATCTTAACACAGAATACGAAGAAATAATACGAATATTTAATGAGTTGATGAACTTCTTCCGCATTTCTTTTATTTTTTCTACAATATTTACAATCTTAATTCTCACTTCCTCTTAACCTGAACAACTATCCAATCACATCTTCGTACCAATCATCACAACAAGCATGCGTTCACAGTCACTTGTAAATATAATCCACAGAAACGAACTATAATACTAGCAAAGACGAAGGTGCGAAGGGGTCCCATTCCTAAAGATTTGCTCCACCATTTTGAGTATTTCCATTGAGTTGCTGGTGTATCACAGTCGAAGCAGATGCACCAATACAGGAACGAGCTATTGACTCAAATACTCGCTCCATCTCAGGTGCACTTCTTGTGAATCCTTTTCTCCAAAATGAATATTTTGGATTTTTGATCAATTCAATGAAAGTAATCAACAATCCCCACTACGAAATAAAAATATATAAAAAATAAAAATGAATTAATAATAATATAAAAACATATCATAAAAGAGAATGAAAAATAATCAAATAAATAATTACCGGATGTGGTCTATGAACGATCAATCTTTCTAATAAAACTCTTGTGATTTGTTCTTGCAAGAACTCGCTTTCAGCATCAGCGAAAAGTGACAAAATAAGAGCAGAGAAGTAATGAGTATGACTATTAGGATATCTCAACTGATTCGCTATTGTGTTAAAAACGATATAGCGACATTCTGCATCCACACTAACAGATGTTAACTGCTTGAAAATCTCTAATCCTGCTGAGTTTTGTAATGGGATTTTATTTTGTAATTGAACGATTGCCAATGATCCAATGTACACAACTAATGATGTTATCAAAGGCAGATTATAATTCCCATTATTTGATGCTAAAATAGTTGGAAGTTTACTTGGTAATTCAGCAGGTAATTTATTTGTCATATAATTATCTAATAACACTTTAATGCCTGCTATTGGTCCGAGGTAATCAGATAATATACGAGGAGCTTGGATAATTTCTGGCAAAGAATCGATTTTAAGATTTGGTGTGAATGGATCAGGTAATCTCATTGATCTAGGGAATGCAGAAAGAATGAGATTTCTCAATTGAACACAATTCATTGGGATGATGTCACAAAAGGATAAATGATAATCACATAAGAATTCTGGAAAATCATGTAATAATACTAACAGAAGTCTTAAGGTTCCTTTATACAACTTTCGGATCGATTCATTAAGCTGAGCTGCTTTTAAAAATGGTTGTAAGAACCCTAATAATGCAGTCAATAGACGATGCATGTTTGGCCATGCTTTCATTCCTTTCACAAGAAGCAAATGTGGCATAAAACTTCTCTTCGAAATCAATTGAAGCCAAGCAAAAGCAAATCCAGGTGCGATATTAGGTTGTAATGCCATGTAAACTTGTGAATGAGCAGCTAACAAAGGGTACAGGTACGGATTTTGTTCTTGTTTCGCATCTGGGACATTCATATCATTTGACAAATTTGACAGTAATCGATAATATGGTCTTTGATCAAAAGCTGTTTTTGTAATCTTTTTGTTATCATGATCATCCAACAATGTTCTTGCAATAGCTGATAAGATGCGGTTAAGCAAGTTAACTCGTACATTCATATCACTGCCTGCTTCTTGCTTATCAGCCAAGCGGAATAATAATAAAAAGAGTCTTGACAATGCATCTAATATCGTATAATTCAACGTAGAAACAGCTTGTTGATCAGTTGAAGGATTCCCTTTCAAACAAATTTCGCAACAAATTTCTGTGGCAATTCTGAAAAATTTATCTGCTGCATCTTCTGTTTTTAGAACTCCATACTGATGCATTAATTGCAGGTATTGAGAGAACAAAGCATCGTTAATACCTTGCCAAATACGAAGCCATCGCTCAAGGAGGAAAGTCACATGCTCTCTAATAGCAGCATCACGTTGATTAGGTGGAGCAGATAAGGTGCCAAGGAGATTTCCTACATTGTTTGGTGTTGACAGTGGTGGAGGAGGACCTGCAGATGTCACTGCAACAGCAGCTGTTGAAGCTGACTTCAAGTCTTCCTGAGTTTTACTCAATCCTTTAATGTCAGCGAGCCACATTTGCAATTGTTTCTTCAGCACCAAGTTAGTTGGTCGCATCTTATTAACTGTATCAATAGTTCGTGCAAAATCATAGATGGTACTTAATCCTTCAGTTAGGCATTGCTTCGTAAAGCTAACGGCCAATTCCAACCAAAACAAGTTACGCCCACCATCCATGTAGGTAGCAAAGAAGGAATCTACTTCTTGGGCACGGATCAGCTTCGCTCTCAAAAGAAGAGGAAGAATTAATCGGTACATTTTACGACTTGTCTCATCATTATTCACATAAGCTGCATAATTCCCGAGCCAAGCAACAAATTCCGGAGCAAACACTTTACTCCCACCACAAGCATCGCGAATAGCTTCTAAGATTGTAACATAAACTTCTCCTCGCAACACATCTGGGCTTGCACTGGAATCAAACATACGCTTGAAAAC
The DNA here is from genome assembly GCA_015144975.1 of Epipyxis sp. PR26KG. Classification (NCBI taxonomy): domain Eukaryota; class Chrysophyceae; order Chromulinales; family Dinobryaceae; genus Epipyxis; species Epipyxis sp. PR26KG. Next base: position 9,996 of record VKHH01006808.1, on the reverse strand, counting down.
GTTTTCAGAAAATGTCATCGCAGTTTCAAGTCTTGCTGTAGCTTGAGTTCTTTGAGTAATAAGAATTAGGTCTCGAAGTAAAACAAGAATATCATGATCTGAACCTAGCATACCGATCGTAATATCTCTTCCTTGGGCTTGTATTTGTACTGCTTTCAGCGATGCATCAATTCTTGATAATACCAACTGATATCCTTCCAAGGCTTGAGACATAGACAACTGCTGACCTGCTGGTTGTTGAGGCCCAGGTGGTGGTAAAGCTTTCGAATCGATACCCATGGAAGCATTCATACCAGTAAGTAAAGGACTTGCAGTTGGAGTGTCTTGAAGAGCAACAGGAGATGGCGGAGGAATAAGTTTCAATCTCTTGAAAGCTTCATACATTTGCAACTGATGAGGCAGTAATCCTCCTAATCTTGGTTTAAGAACATCTTGAAGTTCAGCTGGATACTTTCCGGAAAGTTGAACAGAAGGATCGACAAAAGTATGACCAGATTCTCTAAAAGTAGCTCTAGTTTGCATAGAAGAAGCAAACACTTCATCGATTTCTCTGATGGACTTATCGATAGCTGCTTTTTCAATCAAAGCTGCTCCAATATCAACATTTTCATTGGAACAAACTTGTACAATTTGTTCGATTACGTTTTGATCAGAAATTGATTGAGCAAGAAGAGTTCTAAGATGATTGCCAATACTTATACGTAGTGGTTCTTTACACGTAGCCAAGGCTAAGCTACCAGCAAGACTAGAAACCATCCAGTGGGCACCACTTCGAAGTGTCTGTTCGTTTGGCTCCATATAAAAGTCTTTCGTGATCAAGTATTTAGTTGTTGTTGCAGCAATTGTTACAGATCTTTCCACTGCTGATTGGATGATTTCACGAATACCTCTATCAACCGCAATCAGCACTAGTCGACGTTGATTTGGATTAGTCACAAAATATTGCAGTGAAGGGTTGATGGTAATTGATGATGCCAAGTTAGCTAAAGCAGCTTGAGTTGCATCAACTGCAACTGGTGCACCAGATGTATTTGTATTGCTGATAGATTTGGAGTCGTCATTCTCTTCAGCAATCATCTTGCCAGTGGATGGCGCTACAGCTGTGCCAGGCAAGTTTGCAGCAGTTAATGCAGGAGGTAATGGAATGGACGTCATTGGTGGTGATGGTTGACTGACCACAGGAGATGCTGAGGCGACTTGTGTTTGACCAGTAGCAGTATTAGCATTAGGCTTGAAATTAAAATCAGGATTACGTTGATCTTTGACTGGCAATCTACATTGAGATAACGCATTTCCTTTCGGAATATCTTCAATTTTAATGTTAATATTTTTGCATAAAACTTGAACTTCAAACTTGATATTAAGTTTCAAATCCTCGATTTCATATAGCTCCCTCATGATACCGAGCAGTGCCATTAACCAAGGATTTGGAGGCCTGAAAACTTTTGAATCTTTGACACCTTCTACTATTTTGGCAACAAAAGAACAAACTGCGATAAGTCTGCCAGTCTCAAATCCCCAAAATAATAGCTGTTTCAAATTAATTCGTTTTTGCAACAAAGGCTTATTTCTGGCAATCGTCATTTGACCCAACCAAGTACCTAAATTTCTCAACAATGATCTCTCAGAGCTAGAAGTTGTGATATTCGGTGATTGCAACAACTTCGTCACATTATGGTATGCACTGTCTAAAACTAGTTTCTGTAAAGAATTCTGTTCAAGAGCATCTAACACGCTGAGATAAAGGGGATGAAGGTTAGGCTGAGTGCTGATTCGTTTTACGACCAAATAATTTGCAAACCAATTAAAATGATCCGCATTTAGTATTTCTTTTATTTCATTACTTTTGGTTTCGAAATTATTTTTAGCGATATTATTGATAATAAAAATAATTTGATCTCGAATATTTTCTGGAGGCATTGTAGTATTCAACACATCAACATTGACTAATCCCATACGATCAATTTCATAGCTTGCTCGAGTAGGTAACTCTGGTACTGGTTCAGGTTCCAATTGAGTCTGTTGAGGAGTTGCAACAGGTGGCGGAATGGATGTCACTGGTGGAGGTGACATAACATGCTGAGGCTGTTGTTGAGAGAATGGACTCAATAATACGGTAGGTGTTTGAGATGGATTCGACTGAGAATTATTAACATTTTCAAACGCGCTAACTCTTTTCGAAGAACCATCCATTTGAGAGACATTCATGTTCATAAGTTGTTGAGAGAGCATATTAACAGGCTCCGACAGCATATTATTACCACCAAGATGTTGATTTTGAGATTGTAGATCCATATTCAATATTTGATGAGATTGCAGTTGTGATTGCTGTTGTAAAGGAGGTGGTTGAACCATAGATTGCTGCTGTTGCTGCTGGACAGGCTGTGGTCCATTCAAAGCTTTCTGTACTTCTAAATACAGCTCTGGGCAATAACGCTGGAAATGAGGAATTTGAAGTAAATGGGAGCAATACTGGGGCCATTCGCTCAATCTACTCCTAAATTGCTCCAAAGCAACTTTTCCAAAAAGAAACATTTTATCGATACCATTGCTTTGTTCAGGATCCTTTCTTAACGATTCTAAAACATAGCGAAGAGCTATACCTAATGTGATGCTTGAAACTAATTGATTTTGAATCAAAGCACCAAATAACCTGCCCGTTACTTGAAGCTCTTTTTCTGGGTACTTGTGGAAAAATCTATATTCATCATATAAATTGTGAATCATGCATCGAAAAATCTCTTGTTCTTTCTTTTCATTTGAGGATTTGAACTGCTTCAATAAAACGATGATATCAGCTATAGAAATATCAGCAGTGTAGATTTTCTGAAAATATGCATTTGCTAAAGCTTCTACTTCTTCTGTGTCAGGACCAGGAGGCAATCGAGCAAATTCACCATCCACAACACCAGAGTTATTTTCGATCGCATCATTGAGCGAAACATGTGATGGCTGCTGTTGCGATTTTGCGAATTGTTGCTGCATTTGCTGTTGTTGAAGTTGCAAACTCTGCTGATAATGAGCGACTAACATTCTTAATTCTTCAATCGGAACTACTTGAGGAACCGATTGTAACATGCGCAGTATGGTTGCATAGCTATCGAAAGATAAAATACCGTCACCAGGCGAAGAACGAGGTCTTAATGTATCCGCATGTAACTTAATGAAACCGATGAACAATCTACCGTTTTTAGAATTTTGTTCAAGTGACTTTGACAGTTTTTCCTCCAATGACATTTCCAAATGATCTGTTCTTAAACACCATAAACTCAACAATTCGTCAATGGTTGCTTCCTCTTCTAATTTTCTTGTTATGTTACCAGGAATTGATTTAAGTAAATTGTCAATGTTTGCAACCTCCCAAACTTTTTTTGCTTTCTTGCACGCAATACGACACAACAGAATAAGAAGATCTATGTTTGTTGAGCAAAGTTTACGCATCACTACTAATGATGTTGGTCTTGTTCCTTGTAAGCCGGTAAACGATGGCAGAAGCCGACGGAGAAGCTCTGCTCTGATACCTCCGTTTGGATCTTGAACTTGAGATAACGAAATTAGGAAGTATTCTGGATATGTTCCTGCTGCTTTACTTAAAATTTCAAGAACTTCGTGTTGCATACCATTATTCGCAAGCTCAAAGAATCGAGTGTAAATGGGAAGGCATAGCCAGGACAAATTGGGAGGGGTTGGAATTTCTCCTGGAATCAGCTGATCAGGGGAAACAAAAGATGTAAAATCAACAATATTTCTCGGAGAGTTGGCTCCAAGTGTTAACATGGCTAATTGTGCGTTTCTATTATTCCAAGGTGCTAAAATACCGATTGCTGGCATGGCTGTTCCAGCAATTCTCACGAATATTCTTGTCAACAAAGTGAAGTCAGTCTCAGAGCGAATGACTAAATTAGGCATATCAAGACACTTTGTTACATTAACCCAATTTAAGCCGCGGCACTCTTGTGATAGAACTTCTGCAATGACTTCTAAATTCCACGGATTCGATATTTCTAATTTCTTTTCTTCTGAATCGGAAGCAGATGGAATTGGTCTTGGTAAAATATTAACTATAATACCTGCAAGCTGTTCTTCGTCGATTTTTATTCCTATTGACTGAAGGGTTTTACGAAAAATATCACTGTTAGTTGCGCATTGTGTGCCGAACTCGTCTAATATTGACGCGACACTCATTCGTTGTCTTGAATTATCAGTCATTTTCTGTAAATTCATCAAATCTCTCTCATTGGGTTGCATAGTATTCTGTTTTGCACCAACACCAAGAATCGAACCGTATGAAGATGACTGTTGAGCTAATAATTTTAATCCATTAAGGAAATTGCCTGATATTTCCGGAGATTGCAGTTCCTAGAATTTATGATAGGAATAGATAAATTACTGAAAAAGAATATAAAATATTGACGAATAAATGTATCTTACATCAGTAGAAAATATTGATTGAATCACTCCGTGAAGAATATCTTCCGGAATGTCGCTCAGAGTTCCACTTGGTATCACATCAGGTAGTTTTTGTTTCAGTAATTTGATTGCTTCAATATTGTAAGGTTTAAATTGCGATTGGCAAAGGCAAAAAGCAAATGCAACACATGAACCAGGGGTAAATTTTAATAATTTACAAATGTTAGGTAAGTATTCTTCTGATAAATTAACTTGTGTTCGGGTTCCACTCTCAAATATCATACATATTTGACTTACACTGTTTGGTCTTTTCAAGCAATTTAAAATCTCTTTTTCAAGTAGATTAACCTTAAATATAGTTATAAAAATAAAAATTAGCTTACTGTAAATGTAATGCATGCAATAATAATGTACGTATAATACTGTAATTGTGCAGATAGAGTTGTGCATTTGTTATTCTGTTACCTTCGGATGATCATCAATTTTACCCAATCCAATCCCTGGTTTTAAATCTCTTAAAAAATGATCGACTTCATCTAAAATCGATATTATTATGTGGGAGTGATCATCTTCCAAATGCATTTCTACAAGTGTTGATAATTCTATAGTTGATTGTGTGCTGTTTTCGATTGAAATATTTGATACAAGCTGCTTGATTTTCCAATTAAGCTTATTGATAAACATTAATATAGGAAGCTGAATCAAGAGGTATCATCATTCACCTTCGACGATAAATAATTAGAGTATACTAATTGATTCTCTCGAAGTTCGATTTGTGAAGAGGATGTTTATTGTACATTTAGCTTTAAGTTACACTTATTTCAATGATACCCTCAAATGGCGCTATGAAAACAAAAATTTAAATGATCCTCTGGATTGAACTGCTCGATTCATTTTTAAAATCGTTAAGAATTGGAATTGAAATAAAAACGGATTTCATTCATTTATCAACAAACCAAAACGGATTTTTTTCACCTCATATCATATTGTTATCATTAAAATCGGCTGCGGTGGCTAATTCAATGCATGGTAATCATATCAAATCGAATTATCATAGCACGTTATTGACACGAATTACGGACTATTTGCACATTCTGTACAATACAAATAAATCTACATCATAAAAATAATTTCTACGAACAATATACTGCTGCTGTACAGTATATCAACGATATTTTGCGGATGAAAAGTACCAGGACTGAAATTACGAAAAATCTAAGTTTTTATTGTTGTGACAACTTACAAATACACGTGTCAAGAAAGTAGTCATGATGCATCAAGCCAACTTTCGCTATTCTTTTTATAGATTGTTTATCATAGGAGTAATGAATTCATATATATTATCAATCAAAAGTCAAGTTATTTCTCAAACTAATCTACTACTGATAATGTTTGATGATCTTAGACCTGAACTATCTATTTATGGGAGAGATCATATGATAACTCCTAATTTTGAACGTTTGGCAAAAAAATCTGTTATTTTTGATTACGCTTATTCACAAATTTCAGTTTGTAATCCTTCACGAGATAGTTTGTTGACAGGATTACGTCCCGATACTGTTGGTACTTACAATTTTCAACATAGTTATCAACCTCACTTATTGTTACCATCATATTTTGCACGGTCTGGATATAATACAGCTGGAGTTGGTAAAATAATGCATTGGGAGAGTAGTGATAAGAATATCTGGAACTATGATCATTGGAGTAATGATTGGTATATATATCAAAACTATGAAAGGGGTATAATGAATAGTTCAACAATGCCAGATAAGGTTAAACCAGAAGAAAAATTTCGGGATTATGAGTTTACATCAAAAGCAATCGATATATTGAAACGGCTATTAAAATTTCAGAAATATTATATGCTTGCTATTGGTTATAAATTGCCTCATTTAGCTGTTCACGTACCATATAAATATTATGAAATGTATAAAGGAAAATCACAAGCATGGAAATTGACAAAAAAAGAAATGAAATTTCCCCTTTCAGCTCCTGAGGTATCTTACAGGGGTTGTGCTGAATTAGAATTTAAATATATGCGAGAAGAAGGTGCTTTGCCATCAAACCGATCTGCGCCAATAGGTGATATCACGACAGCCTTTACGGATGAAATGCATGATGAGTTGATGATTGGGTATGTTGCGGCAGTTACGTTTGTTGATAAACAAGTCGGACGACTATTAGATGTTTTAGATGAATACAATTTATGGAACAATTTAACAGTAGTTCTTACCGCGGATCATGGTATGCATAATGGAGAAAAAGGAATTTGGTACGTTTTTTAGGTTATCATTTTTATATGATTATTAATTATTTATATTATATGGGTTAGGGAGAAGTGGACTTTATTTGAAGAATCTACAAGGTGAATGAATAGTTTCTGCAAAATTTTAGCTTAAATAATTAAATATTTTTCAATCATAGGGTTCCTCTTATGATATCACATCCACAATCTCCATTTCAAGGGGAACATTATAAACAACCAGTGGAATTGGTTGATGTGTTTCCAACAATTCGTGATTTAGTAAAAGCACCAGCAGATATGAATAAAATATGTAAAAAACCAATAAAATGTGTACCGTTAAGTGGAAAATCTTTAGCACCAATCATATTGGGAGATTCAATTTATAAATCTAATTTTAATTCATCCGAGCCATCAGAAATTAATTATTATGTGAAGTCAACAGCTATATTAGACCAAAGGAGACCCTTACTGAGAGGATCAATTTCAAATCAGTCATCAGAAATAATAAATAATAATAGTTACATTACTATTGATTCAAATTCTAATTATTTGACTGATTCTCCAATCATGCCAATTATGTATCATAATTTCGCCATCAGTCAGATGGTAAGATGTGCACCAAAGGAAAAGGTTAGACAAGTACAAGAATTTAAAGCAAAATATGGAAAGTCTGGACATAAACCAGAAAGAACACCTGTTTGGGGTGATTGTGATCGCTTTCAAACAAAAATTGAAGAAGTACAGCTAATGGGTTATGCAATACGAACACCAGAATATCGATATATCGTTTATTTTAATTATGATAAACTCAAGTCGATTGTTGATTTGGATTCTCAACCATATGCTCAAGAATTATACGATCATAAAAATGAAACACTTGCTGATTTTACACATAGAGAAACTTATAATTTAGCAATAAAACCAGCTTATAATGTCATCACGAATATTCTCAGAGCTAAGCTACTATCTTTTCTTAAAGAAAAAGTCATATTTTCATACAATAAAAAAGAACGCATTAAAAAGCCTGCCAATTCTGTGAAGTTAGATAGATTTACTCTTCCTGAAATTAAAATGTCTCTTTCGAAAAATCGTAATTCTACGAAGACATAATATGATCTTTATGAATTTTTATATTTTTGCTTTTTTTAAATTAATTTTAATAGTTTTCCACTTTCTTTGTCCTTAAAGAAATTCAATTTTCTTATTCGTGTTATAGTGAAATAAGTTTTAATTTTTATCATGTTTGACTTGTTTTTTTGTAAAAATCTTATTCTCCTCCCCTACCACTGTACTACTATCTGTGAAAGATAGAACGTGCGTATAACAGATGCTTTGTTTATAATTATCCCTTTGGGGGAAAGAAAAGAGGATTATATCATTTACATATTCAATTGTAAAAATAAATAAGGAAATTGACTTAAATATATTATTATCATGGGTTTCATCGTTGTTTCCAACATCATGATAAATTAGTTGTTACAAAACAAAACTATTATTTTTGAATGTTTAACAATTTTTATTTTACAATTGCAGACAATTCTCTACAAGTGTAAAATTGTCTTTGCTCAATTCCCAAAAACTAACTCTTGATGTTATTGGGCTATGGTTTCAGAATGCTTTCGTTGTCCTTACCTTTCCATTCAAACTATGGATATTGTCCACAAGTATTACTCATATAACTGGGGATAGTTACAATGATTTGTCTTCAAATCAATGTAACTATCCCCAGTTATCTGAGTAATACTTATGAACAAAATCCATTTTGGAATGTCAATTTCATGGTTTTTATTGCATTGCAAGAAATTAAACAACTTTCTTTGGTCTTCAATCTACGAGAAATAAAATAACAGAAGATTACTTGAAGCTTATCTAGCATTGTTTGAAAACATTATAATATGATTCATATATCTTTCTCATACATACATAAATACTGCTGCTTCTGGTCTACTCTCAAATTTTGCAGGAATAAGTCGTGAGGAATGTGAATATATTGGTGGTACCGCTGCCCAAAAAATAAATCTTTCAATATTACAGTTTCCAAGTTGTAATCAACAAGTTGCATTTTCTACAATAGCCATCGAAGATTTGTCATTATTTTCTGTGAGAAATAATTAAATAAAACGAAATTAAAAGCACTCCTAATTTTTGAATAATTATTGGTAATAGCACTCTTTACATAATGTAATAGTTTCTTTAAAATTTTATAACAACATCAATGTAAATATTTCATTCGCAAAATAAAATAAACTAGAGACACTCATAAGAAAACACTTGCAATGCAACAAAATAAATTTCTTACCTCTATCAGATGCTAAATTTCCTATGAAATTAGCTCATCATGGAGAAAAATAAAGCAGTTATTTCACCATTAGCCGGTTTTTGCGTGGAAATATCGTCATAATCATAAGCAGTCAAACATAAGATGATTAGATCATCTTCTTCTTTTACCATGGCAATTGTCAGTTGTTAAGTTGTACCTTATCATCATTGTTGAACACATGCATTGTGGAACATTATTACGATTTCCAATTATTGTATTGTTGTACGGTAGCTAGTCTAGAATTCGAATTGGATATCTTCTGTCTTTTATTCGTGTTTTTAGCCGTTGAAATTCTTTTAAGAGATATTGCACCACCCGAAACAGACTCTAAGAATTGTGAATTCCATCAAACTTCACAAGGTTATGATGATGAAATTCAAAATACTGGTTCAAACTTGGTAAACGATCATTCTGATGTGTATTGTCAGAAGAGGAAATTGTCAACAGTAATAGTGATTACCCGTAGATAAGGAAAAGCTAGAACTCAATCTGGATCAACTGACCAATATCTTGGTTAGTTTTCAAAATTATTAACCATATCCAGCATATCCATCGCAAGGTTATCACTGTTTACTGTTTAATCATCGATCATTTCTATCTCATTAATTCTATTAGTATTTGTTTGTTCAATAGATTTTTGCGAGCAGTCATCCTCTCAATTTTAATTATTTATGAATAAAAATGAATAGAAATACTGTATGAAATATGAAACAAGGTGAAAAGGAAAACAGCAGTATGATGAAAGAAATATAGAAAGAAGCCGGTCGTTTTTTATGATGGTAAGTTTAATTAGAAATTTGCTAAGGGATATATCTAGAATTTGTTGTTGAAAATCAAAGCATCTATGTCCGAGCTGATTCTAACTGAGTAATTGGTTGTTGATGGGGAATCTGCATATATTGAAAAATTGTGATACGGTAACTTATTCATTAAAAGTCTACAGATCCGAAAACCAGGTTTTTTCAAAATCCTGTTTTTTTTGCCCGCCGCCTGCTGCATAATACACATATTATTATAT
>VKHH01006807.1:0-15264 GCA_015144975.1 Epipyxis sp. PR26KG | reverse complement strand
CAATAATAATAATAATAATAATAATAATAATAATAACAATAATAATAATAATAATAATAATAATAATAATAACAATATAATTAAAATAATAATATAATTAAAATAATAATATAATAATATTATGATATATTTATTTATTCTATATTATTTTGAAGATAATAGAGATAAATAATGATGATGTGAAGTATAATATGGAAATGACTATTAAAGATACCTTAATTGTAACAATTTTCAATTCTTTGTCGATATGTCCTAACTGTTCCAATACTGCCATTCTTTGAAGAAAATCAGGGAATAATGACATACTCTTGTCAGATACTAAATGACGGAGCTTTTCAACCTAAAATTAATAAACAAAAATAAAAATTTTATTATTATTGTTATTATGATAATGATTCGATATCGTTAAAAAGTAATAAATAAAACATTATTATTATATTAATATTTATGATAATCAAGTATAGAATTACTTTTCGTTCACATCTTTTTACTTTGAATGCTACTAGGAATCGTTGAGGGAATGATGGAATGAAATCATCATAAGAAAAGCCTATTAAAAATAAATAAAACGAAATTATTATTATTATTATTATTATATTTGTTTGAAATAGTAATATTATTAATATATCAAATATTAACATACATTGAATAAATTTCCTTGTCAGTTGAGTGACTCTTGCTTGACGATCAATACTTGATATATCATTTGCACGAGCTACTTTAGTAATATTCAAACCATCGATTATACTTTCAACTTCATTCTTATTATTATTATGATTATTATTATTGCTAACTTGCAACTCATTCCGAAATGATGCTAATGAATGTAATAATTCTAATGGATTTATAACAGCAGAAACATTAATTATTATATTATAAATAGCAGCAATTGAAGCTAATGGGATTTTTGTCACATAAAACACTTCTCCAAATCTATCATAACCATAATATTCCGAATATATTCCATCCATTTCATTCAATTGACTCAGTGAGATTTCAGGTGGACTGCTTTCTATTATAATATTTATAATGATAATAATTAATATATTTAAAACATAAAATATCCGAAAAAAAATAATGATGAATTTACCTGATTCGTCATAATTGCAATAGACAGCATCTGGATGAATAAATGAATGTGCGACTTCTTTGGATGATAATCGAATAAGAACATAAACAAATAAACAATCATCATCATTACTATCCAAGGGGGTTCCTTTTCCATCATTATTACTATCTGATTGGAGCTTTGAGCGGGCTTGTGCAAATGATGATGTACTTGGATTCACTTTGAATTTATCATCAGGATCGATTTTATTATTATTTTGTTCAGATGGTTTAGATACTCTTTTATTATTTGATTTGAATGGATTATTTGATAAAATAGTAGCAAAACATGGACTACCACAAGATGCATTATGAATATAGACGATTCGACCACTTGTAATGATACGAGTCATTGGATTCGTCGATTGATTTCTGTTATTATTATTATTATTATTATTATTATTATTATTATTATTATTATTATTATTATTATTGTTATTATTATTATTATTTGTGTATTTGATTTCTTTGATATATTGATCCATAAAAGGTTTCAACAAAGTGGATATATGCTCTTGAGATTGCTCGATATCACTCAGAAAGGACTGAATAGAATTATTGATCGAGTCAATCTCAGCTTGTGTCAAATTATTAACATTTATTTTCACATTTTCAAAAGTTCCTAAAGCGGCGGTTTCATCGATTGTTTCTGGTTCTGTATTATCATATTCTTGTTGTTCTATTTTTAAATAATCTAATAATTGCTCGTATTTGACTAGTTTCGCTCTGAAATCATTATCAGCTAATTCTTTTTGTGCATGGAATTCAGTGAATGATCTCTTGATCATATCTTCTACACTCATATTATTAATACGGACTAAATTGAGGATCATATTATATCTAAAATAATAATAAATAATAATTTATATTTAAAATAAAATAATAATAAATCATTTTATAAATTAATCCGATATGTTTTAAGAAATATCTTGTTTTAGCATTGAATAAAATGAATAATAATATGATAAGAGTATTATAAAATACTGGTATACAGATTATTTATAAAAAGAAAAATAACTATAACAATAATAAAAATTGTGAAAATACTAGTAAGAAGGGCTTCCATCGTACGAAAGTATGAAATAATCTAACCTCAATCTAAATTGTGAACATAACTTTGTCGCACTTCCTGTTAATAACTTTTTCAAGACTAATTCTTCAGGTAGGTCAGTCCATGCGGCTAAGATTACAGTACCAACCTTATCCAACCCTCTTCTACCTGCTCTCCCAGCCATTTGTGTGTATTCCCCAGGCAATAATTCCCGAAACGATTTACCATCATGCTTCTTGAACCCATTGAACACTACGCTACGTGCTGGCATGTTCACACCCATGGCAAAGGTTTCTGTTGCAAACAAAACCTGAAAAATGATGATATCTTATTCTTATTACTATTATTATTGACGTTATTAATATTCTACCAGCTAGGTTGACTTGACTCACCTTAATAATGGATTGAGAAAATAAAATTTCAACTGCTTCTTTAAGAATAGGCAGCAGTCCTCCATGATGGATGCCTATGCCTCTGTATACCATTTCTTTCACTCGCTCAATTTGAGGTAAGTCAGCATCTAAAGGATTTAATCGACTTATCACTTCATTCAAAAGCCCCCTTACTTTCCCTTTTTCTTTCGCTGTTAATAAATCTAAACCTTTCAAATAATCTGCAATTTCTTCACATTTCTTTTTAGAAAATGAAAATATCACAACAGGCAATAAGCCCCCTTCAACATCATCCGCTTCATCTTCATCTCCACGATAATGAGTGGATTCATATTCTTTTTTGCTGACCTATCATCACACATCGTTAAACACATCATATCATACTACATTATAGTATATAAGAAATAATACAGCAGTTTTTCATTAATTCGTTCATTATATAGTAGTAATTTATCGTTATTATGATAATATTATCTAATCAATGAAGTGGTTTATATCATAATAATAACTTCATAACATTAGATATTACATATTATTTCATACAAATAATCATCTTAAATTGATGAATCGAATGGAAAGAGAATAGCTATATATCAACATTATTTACAAAGTGTATGTAGACCTTATCTCTAATTTCTTTTGGTAATTTTTCATATGGTTCTTGTTGATTGTTCTTTTCAGCTCTGGCTTTTGCACTCAAAACTGTTTTCTTTGTCACATCTGAACCAAAATCAATTGCTCCATTACCACCCGCAGCTTCTCTTCCACCAGCATTGAGAATGTTAATCAAGTTGACCCATTGAGACTTGCCACCAGACACATTAACTGGATTATTAAATTATGAAATAAAAATCACTTTCATTTACATTATAAAAGTGCAGATTGCAAATTATGAAGTTTAGTAAAATATGATAAAGATGAATTATAATCACCTTTTCCACCACCGCCACCTCCTCCACCACCGCGACCTGTTAGTATAGATATTTTTAAATGTATCAAACATCGTTTTATATGCAGCTAATATAATCATAAACCATACCTCCTCCACCACGTCCTAAACCAATTAAATAAAAAAAATCATAATTAATCATCACCATGCTTTATAATAATAATAATAATAATAATAATAATATAAAAGTCGTAATAGTTACCTCCTTTGTTATTATGCTGCTGCATTTGCTTGTTCATAATTGCATTTTGCTTCGCTAAGTTCCCTCCTGCAGCAATTGCAGCATTTGCTGCTTTTTCTCCTTGTCTTTGTGATTGCATTTTCGCATTTTCAGCAGTCATTGGCTTTGGTTTAGATTTATCCTATCACAACAAAAAACATAACAACTTTATTAATTCCAATTCCAACTCAAATAAAGTGAATAAAATCATCATACTTACTAATAACTTTTTCTTCGCTGCTTTAATAGCATGTTCATTATATGCTTTACCAGATTCGATCAGACAGTATGTTTCATTTTCATGTAAAAGAAAATGTTGGAGAGGAACTGGGCGTTTGTTTGTTGAAATTAAATAAACAGTTCGTTTTTTAGTTCTTCCAATCCATTCACTGAATTCCTTCGCGTTTGGAGTTGTTGCAGATAGAAATATCAATGTTATGTTTTCTGGTAACATAATAATTACCTCTTCCCATACTACACCTCGCTCCGAATCATTCACGTCTACAATAATAATAATTTAAATAAATGAGAAGTTGATTTAAAAAGTCGTTAATAACAAATAATAAAAACGTTAATTTTAATTATCACGTCAAATAATATAACAATATCAGTTATAAAGTATGATATTCGAAAAAGGAAAATAATTACTATTTATACTTACAATGTACTTCATCAAAAACTACGAATTCAATGTCTCGAATAGTGTCAGCGCCTTTGTATAACATACTTCTAAATATTTCTGTGGTCATAATCAGACACGCAGCTTCAGGATTGACACTAACATCACCAGTAATAATTCCGACATTCTCGTCACCAAATTTGTCACAAAAATCTCGATATTTTTGGTTACTTAGTGCTTTGATTGGAGATGTGTAAATTGCTCTATATAACATCAAAGAGACTATAAAATTCCAATCAAATTTATCATTATAATTAATATCTGATCAGGAAATGAGTTCTGAATTTCGTTTTCCATTACCTTGTTTTATTTCTTAGTGACATTGCTATAGCATATTCCGCTACAACTGTTTTACCAGCTGAGGTGTGTGCGGCAATAAAAACATGTTCATGCCTTTCTAATCTCATCACTGCTTGTTTCTGAAAACCATCCAGTTCAAAAGGATAATTAAGCGCTAGTGTTGGTCTATTAAGTAAAATATCCCTCAAGAATTAACAATAAGATAGATTAAATAATAATATATATTTCATACCGTAGCTTTTCGAATTGATTCTCAACTAGTATTTTGCTTGACACCCAAGTTGTTTCCTCAGGTTTTGTTACACTCATTAGCCTCTTGGCTTTTTTAGAAACAATTTTATTTGATTTATCATTAATTTCCACAGTAGAGATTGATTGTTCAGCGATGATTTGAGCTTTGATAGCTTCCATACTTTTGATATCTTCAACGTCCTCATCAACTTTCAATACATTGTCAATGTTTTGAAGTAATCTCATACTCGTAATTTCCTCACCATTATTTTTATTTTGTAAGTAAAAATCATCATTATTCAGTTTCTTTGAAAGAAGTGAATTGACAACATTAATAACACTATGATCATTACTTATATCAACTTTCTGTTGAAAATCAATTCCAAGCGAAGTCATCACCTCTAAATTACTTTCTTTTGCTAGAATATGCTGTGCAATAACTTCACCAATATTGACATCGTTCATATCTAGCATCTCTAATTCTAACCCTGAAATATCTAATCCATCATTAGATTTTGTTATTATGCTAGTATTGCTTTTCCCAACTAATTTTAAATCGGAAGAATAATCTCCATTTTTATCAGTAATATTTCCTTCCATATCGAAAAACTTCTTAAAATCTATCTCAGTTATCGAAACTAGAGATTACGATTTAAAACCAATGCCTTTCTTATTTATATATATATATATATATAACAAAGGAAGAATTTTGGGTATCATAACAAAATAAAGTTGAATAAGAATTACATCCTACAAATTTAATATTACTAGAAACTTATTCCAGGTTCATTCATTCATTCATTATAATGATTGAGTCGAAGAAGCTAGAGCTTAAGAGTGCTCTATGTTATGTTTTCTAGCTTGTTCCTCTTGTTTAGTTGAACTGGTTTGATTTTCTCAGTTATTAATTCCTTCAAAAGCTTATGTTGATCATATATGCAATTAGCTATGCTAATCATCAACGATTAGAAGTGCAGAAATGCAGAATAGCTCAATGTTAATATTACATTATCACAATTATCACTGACTTACTATATTCTATATTGAAAGATAAAACAAGTTAAAACTTGAATAATTTATTTTTAATTTTTTTATATAATTGTCTCGTTATGTTTTACCTACATGCTCTTTACATATTGATTCTGAGTTGGAATGCCACCGGCATATGGCATGGAGATGACATGCATAAAGTGAAAGATAATAATCATAAATGTAATGATATCAATAACAAGGTGATATAAATGTACTGCTCTTTTGTGATTAACCAATTAATTATAAATTTCCTAATAGAATTATATTGATTACACTCTATTACTCTATTGATTATAACCACATGAATAGATTTTAAATACCCCTGAATCATTGAAGATTTTAGAAGCAATTGATCGATATCATTTATGGCCTGGACTTATTTCAGAATATGATTTAAAACATGGTGAAACAATTTCCTTGTTTCCTGAGGTTTTAGAAGATATTTGGAATCATCAACATCCTGTAGATTGTAAGAATTCGAAGTTTCTTATCGCTCAAGGTATAATAAGTAATGAGCTAATTCTTCTGTGATTTTTTTTAAGCTAAATACTTGTTTTTCTACTGTAGGATGGGCGCAAGGATTCGGATCAGAAATGCATATCTTAAGCGTTGGATTTGCTCTAGCTTTGAACTTAAATAGAAGTATGTATGATATGATATACAAAATGGTTATTAGCACAATGTAATATTTTTTTATATATTTCATATTGTATTAATTTATATTCAATTTACTTTCGTTATTTTTGAAATTAGTTTTTGTGGTCAATCCTTTTTCTATGGCAAAAAATGCAGATTTTTTGGATAATACTTGGCAAACGAATAATAGCTTTTGTATCAAACAAAATAAAAAAAATCTTGAGTGTTATTATGAACCATTAACAAATTGTTCAACAAATGATATTTTGAATGGGAAAAACAATATTAATTTTTTAAAATCAGATAAATCAACTTATATAAGTGATACAGACATCTCAAACAAACAATTATGGAACTCACCAGAATTGAATTCTGCTCGTGTAATATTACTGGAGAATAGAGGTGATGTTAGTTCAGCTTATCCTATTCGATTTCAATCTCAATTAGATTGCAGTCGAATCAAATCTGAAGCCTATTCATATTGGTGGAGAGCTATTGCACATGCTTATTTATTAAGACCAAACAAAGCAACACTTGATTTAATTCAAGAATATCGAACAGCACATCATAATTATCATCATTTTAAAAAGAAAAATAGTAGTGATATAAATGATGCACGTGCCATGTCCGTACATGATGGACATAAAAAAAGTGTTACGAATGGTTATAGCAGTAATGACCATTGTATTAGCACATACGTGAGAAGAGGTGATAAACATGTGGAAATGAACTTAATTCAAACAAAATATTATTTGAAACAAGTTGATTTGTTTTGGGATGAAGTATTTTCAGACAATTCGATCGGTTTTTTAGGTATAGCAGGGAAGAATGTAACGAAAAAAAGACATCATAATAGTAAATCAACTCATACAATTAATAAAATGTTAGTAATTGGCAGTGAAGATCCTAGTGCTATCGATGATGCTGTTGCATGGGGTAATAAGACCGGATGGAAAGTTATTTTCACTGACTTGTTTGATCGTCATAGTGTCTCTGCATCATTGAATTATAGTATTCAATCTCAACAAAGATTACATCAAACTCAAAAGCATCATGAATTAGAATACTTTTCAATGCTTTTGAATCTTGATTATTTGTTGAGATGTCAAGCATTTGTGTGTACAATGATGAGCAATTTTTGTCGTGTCATTGATTTGTTACGATCAACAGTAGCTTATAAAGCGAATTATCACATGGCTGATTTGAATTGCGGTGATGAAACACCATGCATAGATACCAAATTTGGGTTTTAAGAAAATTATATTTTAAATTATTGTCAATAATCTTGATTTAAACATTATTATTTTTATAGCATTTTTAACTTCAAATAAAATTATTATATTTTTATTTCATTTATTAACAAATTCTCCTAATGAATCTAATAACAAAAAAGGTGGGTGTAAAGTATAATAATAACGAACGATTGATTGATAATATACGACATCTGACATCTTAATAGCTGCTTATTTTATTATTAATCACAAGGAAATAAATATTATTCGTATTAATGCTTTTTCGTATCGACTATGATTCCTCATTATGGATCACTTGTAATTAATATTCCAATTTTCCTTTGTAGTACTGCTCCCAGGACCCTGGGATCCGAATCATATACGGTATAAAGTGTTTTTTATGTTTGTGTTGATTGAAATCAAATCCATATACCAAATCAATCAAATACTTAGCAGAAGGTAAGAAATACATTCGCTATTCCTATTAATTCGAATGATTTCATTTGATAATTATGATTATGGGAAATAAATGAGTTATTGTAATTAGCTGAATCAATCATTTATCATAACCAATAGAACAAATATTGATTTCAAATAATAATTTGTTAGAATGACAATTCTTCAAATTACCAAGCATAACCAAATCGAGAATCAATGCAATATGAACCATCCTCTATTTTACAGTTCAAATCTACCATGTGATAATTCGCTTTATAAGCTACTGTTGACCTTAATTCATCAATAACACGACAAAAATTACTTTCCATTGTACACACAAATGCTTGACATCTCAACAAATAATCAAGATTCAAAAGCATTGAAAAGTATTCTAATTCATGATGCTTTTGAGTTTGATGTAATCTTTGTTGAGATTGAATACTATAATTCAATGATGCAGAGACACTATGACGATCAAACAAGTCAGTGAAAATAACTTTCCATCCGGTCTTATTACCCCAAGCAACAGCATCATCGATAGCACTAGGATCTTCACTGCCAATAAATATTGAACCAATGTGACTTTCATGGTAGTTATTATTATTAATATTATTATTATTATTATTGGTATGCGATGATAAATTCGACTTTATCCTCATCAAATCTGTTTGAAACATATTCCATAATAGTTGAGAATGATTAAGATAAGTTATTGTATCGATAAGTGTCATTTCAACATGTTTATCTCCACGTCTGATATAATTGGCAACACAAAAATCATTCGATTTTATCTTATTATTATTATTATTATTGTTATTATTATTATTATTATTGTTATTATTATTATTATTATCATTATTATCATTATTATTATTATTATTATTATTATTATTATTATTGTTATTATTATTATTATTGTTATTATTATCATTATTATTATTATTATTATTATTACTATAAATTTTATCAAATTTTTGATGAACTAAATGTCTATAATGTTTCATAAGCTTTATTGTTAATTGATTAGGTCGTAACATATAAGCAGTTGATATTGATCTCCACCAATAAAAATAAGCACCATTTCTCACTTGACTACAATCTAACAAATGTTTGAATTTATTTGGAATTAATAATCGTTCTTCTCCTCTATTTTCTAATAAAATTATTTTTTCTGATGAATCCCATAATTTATTATCAATAGCAAGTTCATCATCACTAAAATAAGTGACGTGTCGCTCATTTTTCAATTCATCTAAAGTTTTTCCATTCATTATTTCTTCTATTGAACATGATGTCCAAGGTTCAAAATAACATTCTAAGTTTACTTTTCCTTGTTGTTTACAAAATGGTGTTGCTACTTGCCAAGTATTATCAAATGTAATTGAATTCGATGTATTGAATGGATTCATTACATACACTAATAATAATCATATCGTATAAAAACAAGTGAAAATATATCAATATTATAAGATAATAATAAATAATATGTTTTATGGGTTAATCATCTCATTTATGGGTGTGATAAATATGAATGGAATATAACGTATATATTATATATCATAACTAGGAAGTGTTTGTTACCTCTATTCATATTTAATGCTAAAGCTAACCCAATCGATAAAACATGAATTTCAGAACCAAATCCTTGAGCCCAACCTATGATTATGATATGAACCAACAATTCGTTTTATGATAAGATCAAATCAATCAATTGCAATTCAATTGACAGAATATTATTTATTGCCATATAAATTCTTAACAAATTATTATTATGTGATTATTTCTGTATAAATGTAATTGATCATAATAATTATGATAAGCTAAATTATTAGTATTAAGATTACCCTGAGCAATCAAAAATTTCGCATCTTTGCAATCTTGTGAATGTTGATTTTTCCATATCTCTTCTATAGCAAACGCAAATCCAGGGACTGTTTTACCATGCATTAGATCGAATTCTGAAAACAACCCAGGCCAGAGTCTATATTTGTGTACCAGATGTACATGAGAATTTATATGATATTTGCTATTTTGGATATGATGTTCTTCAAATGTTGTTGGACAATCGTTTGGTTTTTCTTTATCTCCAAATGCATGCCAATAGCTATTTATCGCTAAAGGTAATAAGAGTAGTAATAATGTTTGCATAACAGAATAAATGTAAAATTTGGGTGTTTATATTGAGCGATTTTTGCAATGAATTCTTATCATGGTATATGTATCATTGTGTAAGAAATATAATAATAATATCGGTACATAATTCCGCTCACTAAACACATTTTAAACTCTAACTAAAAATTGTGACCATGATTTTTCACGGTGAACAAACAAGTAATAAATATATTGGTCCAAAATTTGCCGTAAAAAAATCAATTCGTTATTGCTTCAATCTTCAGTGATTGGTTGATTCATTCAACCATTGATTCAGTGATAGTATAAATTGTATAAGTTATTGGAAGAGTTGTGATTATATACTACAGTAAATGGTCACTTATATTATATATAAGTCACTTGCTCAATTATAATGATAATTTCTGATTCGATAATATTGTAAATGCATGTAGTACTGTAGCATTAACTTTACATTTATAATATACGGAGACGATACATTTCCGATTTTATATTTATTATTTATTATTTACGGCCTGAAATTATTATATATCGTAATTCATTAACTCATTTATATGAATGAATTAATAAGAATCAACTGAGCAAATCAACCAGTTCAACTAAACAAGAGGAACAAGCTAGAAAACATAACATAGAGCCCACTTAAGCTCTTCATCAGAATAAATAAAATTGTGAATGAATGAATGAATGAAAGAATGAATGAAAAAATGAATGAATGAATGAATGAAAATTAATTAGGAAAAAGCTAAAAAAAACAGGAGCTTCTTCATCATTATATTATAGTATGGTTAGAATGAATGAATGAATGAATGCATGAATGAAAATCACATCAATTAAAATCTAAACAAGAGGGAAAAGCTTTAAAACATAACAGGAAGTCCTCTTATACTCAATCGCTTCTTCTTCATCATTAAATCATTATATCATTTCATTTGTTAGATGTCGGTTCCTGTATCACCGTTAGCTAAATGCATCTCCTAAATCATGTTTTGCACTTGTTTCGTGACATAGTTGCTCTTTATATTTAACATGATGAACTATTTTTTCGCTCCTATAAACTTAAATATTTTATAATTGTTTTGAAATCAAAACAGCACCATTTTATGAGTATGGATTCAAGTACTTATTAATGATTCCTGTATTATTAATGATGAGTGAATAATTGATCCCGCAATATATGTTGCATAGGACTAACTATTTAGAAACATGTTTCTGGTGTTAGCTATGTTGTGAGCTTCGACAACCATTAAACTTCTTTGTAGTATTTCTGCTATTGTTTCAAGATTAAAAACAAAAACTTTTATAAAATTACACAAAACTCAATTTTTAACTTTTAAATATGAATATATTAAATATCATAAGTTATCATTCTTAGTCAATATTCGATAGAATTATCCGATGAACCACACAGATTCGATGCTAATAACTCAAACTGACTTAAGTTATCATATATCATCACATAACATATTATTATCATTATTTTTATGCATCCAGGCATCATAGAATCAAAGATCATCACAAATACTCAGAATAGAAAGAGGGGGATTCGACCATGTCACAAGGATACATGTGGTGAAAAGGAAGGAAACATGTCCGCCTTTAAACTTGTATGATTGGACTTAATGAAAATCGATCAACTCTTCGAAGCAGTGAGAAATAATATCATCGAATACAACAAATAAAACTATTTGTTTTTCTTTTTTTCAAATATTATATAAAAAATAAAAAATAAACTTAATTGAACTGGATTTGACCAGAAATATAATATTATATATATAAACAGGACGATGAGACCATAAGTTCATCAATTCATCAACCCATCAGCTCGTTACATAGAAGGGGATCTTGTTGGTGACCCTGTCGGTGGATTAGTGACTGCTTGAAGCGTACCAGCTGTTGAAGAGATTGTGACAGTGCCAGAACAAGTGGAGGTTGAATAGCAACCTTCACGAATACATACATCTTGACACGTGGATGAAGTGGTAGAATAGCTCAATAAAGAACAGTAATTATTACTTTTGCAAGTACTATCATCATCATTCGATCCTAATAATGAAGGAGAACTGCCAGAAGTGTACAATGACAAGTAAGTATCACCGGTGCATCCACAGCTTCCAACCACTAACGTAGTGAGACCACAGGTTGTGAAACAATACAATGCATAATTCTGACTATTACTCTTGGTGTTAGAAGCTGTATAGGAAGGGGCCACAAGAGTTGATGTAGTTGACACAGCTGTTGGAGTGAAGGTTGGTCTTATGGTTGGTGAAGAACTTGGTGTTGCAGTTGGAGTATTGGTGGGAGCTGCTGTTGGCGTGTATGTTGGAGCTGCAATAAGAGCAGTGGCTGTTGAAGACACAGAAAAAACACCAGAACAGGTTGACGAGGAGTAACAACCTTTACGAATGCATAGCTTTTGACACGTGGAAGAAGTGACTGAGTAAGTTAATTTCGAACAAAGGTTGTTACCGGTGCAAGTACTATCATCGTCATTTGACCCCAGATACGAGGGGTTACTACCACCTGTGTACAATGACAAGTAAGTATCACCGGTGCATCCACAGCTTCCAATCGTTAGCGAAGTGGCACCACAGGTTGTGAAACAATACAATGCATAATTCTGACTGTTACTATTTGTATTTGAAGCTGAATAGGAAGGGGCCACAAGAGATGTCGAAGTAGGATTGAGGGTTGGAATCGCAGATGGGTTTGGGACATTACTGGTGATCGATGATGATGGCGCAATAGTAGGGTTTGAAATAGGGACACTGCTTGGAGTTGATGATGAAGCAGCACTTGGATTGGAAGTTGGATTAGCACTTGGGACTCTGCTTGTGATTGATGATGGAGCAGTAGTTGGATTATAAGTTGGAATAACAATCGGATTTGAAGTAGGAGCACTGCTTGGAAGTGATGATGGCGAAGCACTTGGATTTGATGTAGGAACACTGCTTGGAAGTGATGATGGCGCAATAGTAGGGTTTGAAATAGGAACATTGCTTGGAGTTGATGATGGCACAGCAGTTGGATTAGCACTTGGGACTCTGCTTGTGATTGATGATGGAGCAGTAGTTGGATTATAAGTTGGAATAACAATCGGATTTGAAGTAGGAGCACTGCTTGGAAGTGATGATGGCGAAGCACTTGGATTTGAAGTAGGAACACTGCTTGAAGTTGATGATGGAGCTACAGTTGGGTTTGAAATAGGAACACTGCTTGGAAGTGATGATGGCGCAATAGTAGGGTTTGAAATAGGAACATTGCTTGGAGTTGATGATGGCACAGCAGTTGGATTAGCACTTGGGACTTTGCTTGTGATTGATGATGGAGCAGTAGTTGGATTAGCACTTGGGACTATGCTTGTGATTGATGATGGAGCAGTAGTTGGATTAGTACTTGGGACTCTGCTTGTGATTGATGATGGAGCAGTAGTTGGATTAGTACTTGGGACTCTGCTTGTGATTGATGATGGAGCAGTAGTTGGATTATAAGTTGGAATAATACTTGGATAAGAAGTAGGAACACTACTTGAAAGTGCTGATGGAATAGTAGTTGGATTAGCAATTGGTACACCGCTTAAATAAATAGTTGGGCTTGCAGTTGGCGAAGTTGAACTGCCTCCACTCACGGCTTGAAGCGTACCAGCTGTTGAAGAGATTGTGACAGTGCCAGAACAAGTGGAGGTTGAGTAACAACCTTCACGAATACATACATTTTGACACGTGGATGAAGTGGTAGAATAGCTCAATAAAGAACAGTAATTATTGCTTTTGCAAGTACTATCATCATCATTCGATCCTAATAATGAAGGAGAACTGCCAGAAGTGTACAATGACAAGTAAGTATCACCGGTGCATCCACAGCTTCCAATCACTAAAGTAGTGAGACCACAGGTTGTGAAACAATACAATGCATAATTCTGACTGTTACTATTTGTATTTGAAGCTGTATAGGAAGGGGCCACAAGAGATGACGAAGTAACCAAGACTGTTGGGCTAGCACTGCGAAGAGCGGTTGGAACTGGACTTGGAATGTTCGTTGGAGAAGATGTCGGACTTGCAGTGGGATTGGTTGGAGATGCAGTTGGAGTCCAAGAGGAGCAATGATCACCACTGCATGTGGTTGCAAGTCCAACAGTTAAATTTTGTACTCTTAACGGTGTCCAGTATCTGCAATATTGATTGGAAGCCACGTTAACCTGGAGACGAACTTGAGTAGTAGTGGAAGGAAGTGAGACTGATGCTTTCAAGAATGGTTGTGGTTTAGAGTCATTCTTATACACTCCTTGAGCTGACCATTTGGTTGACCAAGAACCAGACACATCATAAGCATCCAATTTAATCGAAGAATAGCAAAACCAATACTTTGAATAAGGCCAATATGCGAATTCCACTGAAGTCAATCTCTCTGAACAACCAGCATACACATTAGGCGAACTTCCATTCAAAGCAGTAAAGATCAGCGCAGGTGAATCAGGCTCGACAGTACCCGAATCTTTGTTAATATATCTGTTTCCTGACGAATCCATACCAATTGACCACAACAATGAACCACTTTGAGTCCATCTTGTAGCAGATAGAGAACCAGTTGAAAGATCAATCACATTCTTAGTTACTGCGGAAGAAAATTTGAATGCACCATTTAGAGTTGTGATCCTACCAGAAGACGTTGTCACAACAATAGATCCAAATTTGTCTCTCGGATTGGCAACAACAGGAGTGCGAACTATCACAGAATTCATAGTTTGAGAATGAATCACTGTTGAAATACCATCCAAAGTAACAGACACAATACTAACACCATCCAAACTCAACATCCAACCATTAATAGTCACTAAAAAGCATGTTGAAGCGATAGCATAGTTAGG
>VKHH01006806.1:0-15273 GCA_015144975.1 Epipyxis sp. PR26KG | reverse complement strand
ATAATAATAATAATAATAATAATAATAATAACAATAATAATAATAATAATAATAACAATAATAATAACAATAATAATGATAATAATAATAATAATAATAATAACAATAATAATAATAATGTTAACTGAAAAGAAACTATTAACTTACTTTTGTTATAATTTTGAGTATTTGATTCACCATTTTCCGTGTTACTAATGTTGGAATTATTACTCTTATTATTATTACTATTAGTATTATTATAGGAAGCAGTAATCGAAGTGGTGGTGGTTGATTGTTCATCACTTAAATAAATATTTTTGATTATTTGAGAAGAAGAAGGAATATAATTCGATGAAGTTCCTTTCTCTCCTGTGGATATACAGTTTTCATCACCTATCCTACATCCTCTATAACAACCAATCGTATATGGACGATATGTAACACTCGGGACAGTCGATAAACAACATTTATTATCTTCTCTTGCACAATCCCCACTATTATTCACATAATTATTACATAATCCATTTCCAACTTCACCTGGTATATAATATCTATATTTGAAATCATCATAACCAGGTAACCAACCATAATATCCATTACAAGAATCTAAACAAATATGAGGATGTGCACCGAATGAACCACACTTTTTCATGACAACTTTTCTTGCTCCAATCGGACCATAAATGGGAAATCCATCTAAAGCCCATCCTACTTGAGGACTATGTCCAGATATACTATAATTAGATAATTGATGTAATAAACAGACAGGTGGCACATAATAACGATAAATCCCATCAGTCCCACCATATCCTCCACACTTATCAAATGACTTCCCAAGTAATGGAATCACATCACCACAGTATTCAATCCCATCATTTTTACCAGGGATGCGACATGTTGTACGCCCAATCAATGGAATAGGATCAGAAATATTTTCTAATTTTACACAAGCCCTCATTTTTTCTTCACCACTTCCATAAATACCAACACCATTCAATGCAACACCTAACATTTCACTAGTACAAGTCAAATCAAGTCTTGTTTTGCTAAATTTTGGAAATAATGGGATTTCTATTATTTTTTTCAATTGTAATGCTCGTGTTACAATCGACCCGCCACATTCAGCATGTTGACAAACACTATAATGATTAGGACATGAGTTAGATGTTATCACACGTGTTGCACTTGCCAAGTCGATTTCTTCCTTATAAACCCATGAATGACCAGTGGTATTGCATAAATAAACATCAGGAGAAGAATTAGGATTATCCAAAACACTTTTCGGAATAATCAAATCAAGGTCCGGGATAGGGCCAGGGCTAGCTGTGAGAGTTGATTGATTTAATGTTATAACTAAGTCCTTCTCGTGAATTATTTTAACTTTTTGAATAAATCCTCGATCTTCGAATTTTAAAAAGCTTGTAAGAATAAAGACATCTGACGCCAGTATTGTAGGTGTGATTATTGTCCATTTACCCATTAATGGAGGATAAATCTGCCGCCAATCACCTGGTGTTGCAAAGTCTCTTATATTATCAACTGTTTTGTTGACATTATATCCATTGATACTAAAATCAATATTACTATTATTTATATTAACATTTTCAAATGATAATATTTGACTTGAAGTGATATCTCCGTGAATAAAAATCGGAATTAAATGTTGGTAATGAGAATATATGGTGATTATTAATGGATCTGCTGAAGATAATTCGTGAGTGAATTCACTTGAGTTATCATCAGAATATGATCTATATGCACAAGCACCATTCATTACCGTTGGGAATCGAGTCACTGAATAATCAATATTATTATATAATGACGTACATGAACTATCATCATAACATGGTAATTGACAATTCAATCCAAGCCCAACCCAATAATGAACCTTTGAATTATTCGAATTACAGCAACCACTTTGTGCGGTAGAAATGGACAAATTCTCATGAATTGCGTTACTGTTGATTAGTGAAGAAATCGATGGTTTCGCTAGTAAAGTTAAATTAGAAGTAGGTTCATCAGCAAAATATTTTGTTCCTTCGATTTTTATTGTCAATAGATTTTGAATAGACTTTGTTTGAAAATCCCCAAAGGAATAATAGATATTACTTTCATTTAATGTTGATGCTGATTGTAAGTAATATTCACCCACTGTATCACACATGATCGCAATGGAAGCACGAGATGACTGGTATAGAACTAAATGACGAACAAATGAATCATTTCTAGCATAATTTAAGTAGGTTCCATCGAGTGCCAACAGTTTCATTGAACAAACTTGAGAACCATGGTCAATTCCCACTGCATTCCGTAACTCTAATTCTATGATTCTGTCAGGCGATGCAACTAATATGTCCATTATTCTCCATTCAGATGGTTGCATGCTTAACGTTGGTTGATATTGTCCATTTGTGAGCCACGCATCAATAACCGAATACTTGTCGATATATTTTGCATCAATAATGAGATTTGAACCAACTAACTTTGATAAATATGTCAATGATAATGAAGAGGATTCATAGTCAGAAGCATCATCGATATCGGAATATCCTTCATGTCCCAGTGCTGGTATAGTTCGATTATTTCGATCAAGTTGGACATGGGATAAAACCAGAGTATGTCTAATTTTGGATTGGTGACTAATAGGAAGATGATTGGGTAATGGCTCAACAATCAATGCACCATGCAAGCCACCCATAACTTGCATAGCAGAGTATCCATGTACACGCGATTGGTAATAATGCAGACCTGCGTTGGCATCTGCTTTTATTGAATATTCGTAAATAATGTGATCACCACCACCATTAGTGTAACGGAAAGGATTATTTTGACGAGAATCGATTTCAATTCCCCCAATAAAAATATTTGTTCGATTAGGAAAATATTCTATGTTATCAACGATGGAACCAGTTGGTAATAATGAATTTATTAGTTTTATCCTATAATAATGAAGAATATTATCGATGATTTACAAAAGGAGGACTGTGCATCGATACCTGAGTTTATCTCCAGGATTACATACTAAAGTGGGACCAGGAAATGAACAAACATCATTCAAGCAAAACAGTCTGGTGTTAAACGAAAATAACCCTTTGAAAGTAGTCGCTTGGACATTTAGTTCTATATCTAGTATACCATTTACTGATCGAAGTTCTATCGGGGTTTTCAATACTGGAGAAAATATGTCCACCTTTTCATTCCACAATACATATGGACTGTGCAAATAAATTTGATTATTATCAACTTCAATACCTTGCTTAATAACATAATTATGCTCCTGAAATATGGAATTATTGTAATTTATTGAATTTTTATAAAACTCGGATGTATTAAACTCTATTGTTGGTAGTGTTGACGATTTGGTAGATTCTAAATAAGGTAGAGAAGTTGGCCAAGTATTAAGAGAAGTGATCTCTACTATAGTTATGAAAACTATTATTTCCCAAATATGATAACACCTACAATACAGTAAAAGATATATTTAACAAAGATTTAACGCGCAGATCGTTCGATGATTCAACGCTTAAAATATTTAATTGATCAATTTTATTTCATATCATATTTATGTGAACTGTATTACATACAATCAAGCTTTTAAGCACCAATAAAAATAAATTATTACTGTACCTTAGATACAAAATCATTGATTAGCGGTGAAACAAGTTACTGCAGGTATGTAACTCTTAGGATATAGTTTTTGTTGGTAAACTATACAATACAGATCACTAAAAACTAAACTACACAACTACACCCATTAATTATTTATTTGTAATTCTAAAAATTTCCTTTCTGTATAAAATCATGTACAATATTATATATGATTTTACAAATAATGGACAGATATAAAGTGTGAATAGTAATATATATACCAATAACTGATTATTTAAATGTTGATTATTCCGTATTTAATTTATATTTATTGTTGATTAAAAAAAATCAGCGGTAGAAAATATATCATCAGTACGAAACTGTTCGAATCCGGAATCCGCACTAAAACTTTGCCTTAACACAATTCAGGAAAGGGGACACACAATCGTGGATAACTTATAAAACATATACCGTATATATAATATTTAACTTATACCTGGATTAGTAAAAGAGGTAAAAGGAATACAAATTGACTTTTTTCTAATTTTCATCACATTATAATTTATTATGAAATTCACTTAAACTAAAATTTGCTAACATTTGGTTATTTTGTCCGTTGTTGGTTGTTGGTATCCCAGTACTAGATTTTTAGATCGATTGACCGCAATCTGAAGAATGAATCCAAGCGACAAGATGAAAATTGACGCATATCACGGTCATGTACCGCGAATTCTTCGAAATCAAATGATTGCGAAGTTATGTGAACTGTATTCTGATAAAAATGAAAATATCACATCATCCAGCTCTCCTTCCATTGAACGATTTCATGGCGCATTACTATTCATCGATATATCTGGATTTACTCTTCTATCACAACAATTAGATGTGGATGAATTGAGAATTCAAATAAATTCTTACTTTCAGAAAATTTTAGATATTATTGACCAACATAATGGAGAAGTTATTAAATTTGCTGGTGATGCTTTATTCATTCTTTGGCAAACGAAACTCACACAAGGTAAAACTGTACTTATTTTTATTTATAACAGAAAATAAAATCAATTTTATATTTTTTTTTTGCGTAGATTATGATGTCCAAATACATAAATCGATAAGCAGTGCTGTTGCATGTGGTTTGGAGATAAATACTAAATGTACAAACTATGAAGTGCAACTCAGCACGCAAGATAAATCTAATTCCAATAGTGATAAAAATAAAAACGTATACTTGAATGTACACGCTGGTGCTAGTATTGGTGTAATGGCAGGAATTGATGTAGGTGCAAACGACAGATCAGAGTATATTATTATGGGAAATCCTATCACTGAAGTTGCTTCTGCTGAAGGAGAAGCAGCAAAAGGTGAGCTTGTTATCAGTAAAAGTGCACATAGCATACTACATTCAGTTGCACCAAAAGCAACACGAGTTAATGAGACGAGGGGAAATAACGAGAAAAGTGGTTTAACTGACAAAAGTGATTTTACAGATGATGAAGATTATTTGGGTAATAAATCAATAATCATTAGTCCTAGAAAGGTATTGAATTGTGGCTGCGTGATAACAGCATGCGGAAACTACAAAGTACATAAGCATGACGCACCAGAAGATCCTCACCTGTTGGCCATAGAAACGATTGAGACGTGTATTCAAGATGTTCATAAATTAATTCAAACAATTGACCCTGATAACACTAAAGGAAATTTTCAACAATGGATAAGTAATTGTTTAGTAGATGATTTTGCTAGACATGTACATGAAGCAGATCGTATTAATCATTTTAGTAGACGAGAACTTGCAACTAATAGAAGCTCTACCACGTCAATGGTTATCGACACAATAGCTAGCACGTTCAGCTCAGTAGACAATTCTCAATTTTCACCAATTAGTACTCCCACATCTAGCAATGTGAGGCTTCCCACAATAATATCTCGCAGTTCAAAATCATTATCATCTGCTCTATTTAAGAATTCATCCATGAATTTAAATAATGATTCAAGTGAAAACATGACATCTCCATTGCAACGATTTCATTCACAACGAGAGTTATCATCAAATGTACAAAGTAGCCCAAACACAGAAAGTAATATAAATGAACGATTAGGAAAATCAGCAAGTTTTGTTCGTCGTTTACGAAATCTTTCATCGTCAGACAACCTCATCGATGAAAATAAAATTGATGAATTATCTGAGCTTCAAATACATGAAGTTTCTTCTCCATCAGCTTTTGCTCTGAGACGAACACCTAGTTTGCGTTCTGGAAAAAGTATTGTGTCAACAGAATTGAGAAATGTCGTGATTTTATTCATAAATATTGAAGATCCAGCAGTGTTAGAACTCATCGTAGATGATGTTCCCTTTCAAACACGTGTACAAAACGCTCTTAATAACCCTGATCCTAATATCTGTGTAGCAGCAAATCTTCGACATAAATATAATTTTCTTGAAAGATCCAATGAAGAAATCATAAATGATAATTTGTTACTTAATCATTATCAGAGTTGTATGGAAAAGCTAACATTATCATTTGCTGCAAATGGCGGACAACTTCGTCAATTTATTGTGGATGATAAAGGTACTGTTGCAATTGGAAGTTTCGGATTACGAGGTTCAGCTAACACAGATAATGCTGCTTCAGCTATTCTAACTGCACAAATTATTGTTTTTGAGATGCAAAAAATGGGATTGAATGTTTCCATTGGAATAACTTCAGGGAAAGCTTATTGTGGTTCGGTTGGTTCATCGAATCGTCATGAATATTCTATTATGGGCCCATCAGTTAATTTAAGTGCACGTCTGATGTGTAAAGCACAAAGAAATGAAATATTATGTTGTTCAGAAACAAGAGATCGGGATAGAAATCATTCATATGTTCCACTTGGTACTGTTACAGCGAAAGGTTATGCTGATCCAATTTCAATATTTATGCCAATTATTGCTTCATCAAATAGTCGAAAGAAACTTCAATCAGATGCAAGGAAAAGAATAACTCGAAAATCTTTTTGTTTACAAGGACAACAATCAGTTCTAGCGCTTGATAGTATTAATAGTAACTCTATTTCAAAGAAAAATCTAGATAGTAATAAAATCAGATTAAGTCCTCAAATGGAGAATATGTTAAATAAATTACCAACATTAATTCATAAGAATTTCTTAGATAAAATGAGTGCTAGTATGCAAATGAGTTGTTTTCGTGGAAGAAATAAAGAAATTGCGACAATCTTAAGATTTATTATGCCATCAGCTGACCTATCTGATGATTTAAAAACATTTGCTGTTTCAAATTTTTTATCATCACAAACATCACGTGTAGAAAACATTTTTAAGTTTTTACCTTCATTAAATGATTCGAATCTTATTGGAAATTATAATAATCATTCCAAGTTTCTGATTATATCTGGTTCACATGGAATAGGCAAAACATCATTATTAGATAATATTTGTAAAAA
This sequence comes from Epipyxis sp. PR26KG, assembly GCA_015144975.1. NCBI lineage: Eukaryota > Chrysophyceae > Chromulinales > Dinobryaceae > Epipyxis > Epipyxis sp. PR26KG. The sequence continues at coordinate 8,259 of VKHH01006806.1, read as the reverse complement.
ATTATTATATTTAATAGGATTAAAAGAAGTATATAATTTTTCATATTTTACAATAAAAATATTTCCAATAAATAAATCGAAACCATTTCATGCTTGGATTGAAATTATTCGACAAATATTATTTGATATTGGCAAATTAAATCCTATAATAACAAATAATAATGATTCTTCTCAATTATTAGCATCATCTTCAACAGAAGATATCAATGAAGCACATGTTGAAGTTGGAATAAATTATTTATTTTCAAATCATTCAAATTTATCACAAGAATATCAACAATTAAAACCTTTACTTTATTCTTTAAATGTTATTGATATGAAAAGATTTTCAAATGATCAGATTGAAACAGAAAATGATATCACAAAGTCAATGCAAGGAATTATTCGATTAAATAAAACATGTGAATTATTAGCAGCTATTATACAATTATATCCTATAATCACTAAAAAAGTCAGTGTGATATCAATGTAAGTAATTATTTGGACATTATTATTATTATTATTATTATTATCATTATTATTATTATTATTATTATTATTATAGGTATAATATTCATTATCTTGATCATTTTTCATGGCTCCTATGTCATCGCATCATGTCGAATAATAATGGTATTGTATTTTTATCTACATTATTGAAATTAAATTCAATAATGGAAGAAGATGATAGTAATAATGAAACAGATTACTATAATGAATTAAAAACATCACTATTAGCTCAATCAACATCATCAACAAGTCATAAAATAGAAGAAGAATTATTATTTCAAATTGAATTAGATTGTTTAGATGTTAATTCGACGAAACGGCTAGTACAAGATATTTTCTCATTTACATTAGTAAAAAGTAAAGGTGACGAATTAATCGACAGAATTGTTGATATGAGCGGTGGACATCCTTTATATGCTTATGAATTAGTAAGAGCAATTGTTGATAAATTAGAAAATTCTGATCCAACAAATGGAAAATCTCCAACTGATCGTATTTTACAATTAACTGATGGTGATTCAGTATTCTCATCGAATCGTATTGAAGAAGTTATATGTTATCGTTTCGATCAAATGAGTAGTGCTTGTCAATTAGTTTTAAAATTAGCTGCTGTTGCTTGTAGTAATGGTACCCCTTGCTCGATTGAATTATTAAAACATATGATTTATGAAGATAATTATCAATCAATTATTAATGCAAGTCCAAGAGATAATGAAGATAATAATGAAATTATATCTATTAATAATCAATCAATGCAATTAGATGGATGTCTACAAAATATTATATCACAGATTTTAAGACTTGATAAATTCTTACAAATATCAGCATTTAATCAAAAAAATCATAATAATTCTTCAAATAATTTATTTACTTTAAATCGAAAAAATCAATCAAATTCATCAAATAATTTGTTTTCAACTCCATCAAGTGATATGATGCTTCCAAATGTTACAACATATTCTTTTGAATTTATGAATTCAATTGAACGAAATACTATTTATCAACTAATGTTAAATGATCAACGTATGCATTTACATGGAACAATTGCTAAATATTTCAATAATCTTACAGGTTCTTCTAGTTTATTATTAACTGATATTGGTAATATACTTGCAATTGATATAGAAATAACAGCAAATATGAAAGAACAAGCATATCATTTCGAAAAATCACAAAATTGGCAAAAATCTTTAATATTATATTATAAATCTGCAATTTCATTTGATAAACTTGGTGACAAATCAGAATATAATAAATGTCTTGCATCTGCTTTAAAAATGTATTGGCAATTAATTGAAACAGCTGGTTTTTATAATCATCATTATGAACAACAAAATTCTAATAATAATAAGAATAATACTCCAGTTGATCCATTAATTATGGTATTTAAAGAAAAATTAAATAAATCAAAAATAATTTCACCAAAATCATCATTTATATTATCATCAAATGAAAATAGTACTGGTAGGAATCCATTATCAAGTCCACATGGAAGTTTCATCAAACAAATTCGTGATGGTACAAATTCACCACTTCTATTACCAACATTAGAACAAAAAAATTCCTTTCGAAAAAAATCATTATTATTACCATTAACATCATCTCCATCAAATAGTATACATAATAAAACAAATCAAGATCAATTAGATTTGAAAATAATAAGTCCAACACGTCCATCATTACGTCTTAATAATAATAATAATAATAATAATAGTAATCCGTCTATTAAATTAACAAAAGAAGATTTATATAAAATATTTGATGGTGATTGTGATCTTATGGACCTTTCTTTTAATGTATTAGTGAAATCTGCTCAATATTATTTAGTATCAAGTGGTAATAATATTAATGAACATAATTATTCTATGGCATTAAATTTATATGATCAAGCTTTACAATTAATTGTTATTTCAGATAAAAATAATGATCATTTTATGAGTAATAATAATAACAACAATAATAACAGTAATTATCATAAAAATATCATATCATTTGGAATCCAAAATCCAAAATCATATTTCCCTGTGTTATCTGGTATTATTATGTTATTTCATTTCGGAAAATTCCAAACCATTGAAAATAATGATACATCTCGTGTAAAAGGAATGATCGAAACATATATTAAAATTGCAGAATCTTCTTTAGAATATCAAGCATATGTTTATGTTGGACATACATTTCTTAGAAATTATTATTATTATAAAAATAAAAATAAAAATGCAATGAAAATAGGAAATAATATTATAGAAAATTATAAAATAGAATATTCAAATGAAATATTAAAAACATATATTTTTGATCATATAAAAGTTGGTTTTTGTTTACATTATCAACATTTATCTATGATAGGTCATTATCAAAATGGATTAAATATGTTAATGAAAATCGCATTATTATGTTATGAAAATCAAAATTTATATCATTTGAATTCTTTAGGTGCGATTTCATTATGCTTTTGTTCGACATTAGCATGTACTGGTTTAATAGAATTAGCACTACAATATTTTAGAATGTTTGTTACATTTGAAAATATTCAAAAAGATTCTAGTTATTATAAAGAAATGACGCCAATCTATTTGGAATGGTTTGAATTAACTGTTTCATTTAAAAACTTTCAAAAATTAAATAATAATAAAACTAATAATAACGATGATGGTAATATTAATAATAATATTAATAATAATGATAATGATAATATTAATAATAATAATAACATTAATAATAATACATCATTTGCATATACATCTTATCATAATGATATATTATCTTCGATCAGTTCTTCCAAGTATCTCACACCTATCACTGGAACTCGACCCTATATTCATGATGGTTTGTGCTATAGTGGCATAGGTCTAGAGTATGTGTGTGCTAGTATATGCTTTGTTAAAGCTCGAATCGTAGAACCATCATCTAGCTTTATTATTATAAGACAATATTTGCAATTAGGTTTGGATTATATTAATTGTTCGATTTATTTTACAAGAAACAAAAATGCATTTTTGTATACTTTCATCCATTCTTTAATCCTTAAAGCACAAATATTATGTATGATTCGAAGACTTTTCGGTGAGAATTTCGATGAAACGAACATAGAAAATAATAATAATAATAATAATGACAATAATAATAATTCATTTGTTGAAAATAAAAAGAATGAATTAATGGATGAAATTAAAGAATGTTTAAAAGAAGCTGAGTTAATGTCATCATCACATCATTTCCATTTATTATCATTAATGGTAGGATCGTGTTATGAAACCAGGCATGTTGATGTAACTTATGGGAAAAAATTGCAATTAAATTCATTGCATCGTTTGATTGAAATTAATGGAGCAGAAAAATACGATGAAATGATGGAATATCTTATCAGTATTATTCCTTCAGTCAAACACTTGAAAAATGATAATAATTATAAAAATAATAATGACGATATTAATAATAATAATAACACTCATAATAATAATGATAATATTAATATTAATAATAATAACACTGATAATAATACTAATGAATAATAATAATTATTATTGTTATGATAATAGCAATAATTTTATAATAATAATAATAACAATAATAATAATAATAATAATAATAATAATAATAATAATAATAATAAATTAGTTCCTCTTCGTCGCATTTATATAATTATTCATAATGCTGAAATTATTACTAAATATGATTAGAGTATTAAACGATTAGTGAATATGTGCCAATTATAACATTTCTTATCATCATAAACCATTGATGATTCTGAAATTGCAAAAAACTCTGTTTAATTATTTTATTTGTTCTGTGTTTTTAGTCAATGTTTGATATGAGAAACATCAGCTCGCTAATTGTCCATCTTAAAACTATCGCTGAGAAAAATTTATGTATTTTATATTTTATTTGTGATAGAAATGTTACAAAATTTGTTTGATTATGTTTTTTATTTTGTAAATTATTAATTATTAGCAATTGTTTGAATTAGTTGATTATTTCTTTTATGTACAAATTACTTTCGAATAATATTGGATTGACTTCACATACAAGTATTAGGTATTAGGTTATGACTAATATTTCATATACATGATTAGAAGGTGATAAATAGATTTCATTATTAAGTTGCCTTGTATTTTGTTCAAGAATAATTTCACCGTATTTTTGACAGCAAATACAATACCAAGAAATACTATAGTGTCATACTTTATCCATTGTATTAGACATTTAATTATAGTAGATAATTTATAATGATGTATCACATATCACAGATCTAAGACGGCATTCTCATAAAGTAATCGATTTAAAATTTGAGAAGGTTTGATGAATTTCTCTTTTGCTATTGATTATTCTGTATGTACATAAAAAAGAAGAAACATTTTTTAATAAGTTAATTGCGCGCAAAAAAATCCGCCAAAATATGGTATACGTTGAACGTTGAACACGGCTTTTTCTTTTTACAGACGATTTTCAAAAAATAAAAATTTTCATTTTCACAAGAACATTTGATTTCAAATCAATAAAAGTCAGTAGGTGTTTTTTATTTCACATTTTATAGGATAAATATTATATAAGATAATGTTCGCATTACTGCTTGTTCTATTTTGCATTTTTAGTGATGCATGCATCGCTAGTTCTTTTGAATTATTTTCAACAATTTCATCATCACATGTAATGGAAAAGTTCAATCTAAGAGGAAGTGATTCGAAAAAGGTGCAATTAAAGACACAACTCACCTCAGTAACTGAAGGCAATTTGAATATCGTTGATAATTCACAATTGAATATTGATCTAACAGATTGTGATAAAAAAGATCCACCAAAGCTCTATTCCACCCCAAAACCAACAACTTCTACTACAACACGTCCAACAAGAACAGTATCTCCAACCTATACAGCAAAGCCTACAGCAAAGCCTACAGCTGCAAGTTGTTCAAGTAGTCTACCAACCACCACTGCTTCACCGACAGCAGCAAAATCACCTTCGTATGGTGCAGGTGATAACAAAAATAAAGGAGATGATGATAAAGATGATAAAAATAAGAAAGGTAACAAAGGCGATGATGATAAAGATGGTAAAGGATGTAATAAGAGTCCTCGACCAACTTCTTCCCCAACTCAGACAATTTCCTTTAAACCATCTCTTTTACCAACTAATGTCCCATCTGCTCTTCCTACAACAACAACTACAAACTTAGCAAGTAATCAACCAACTCTAATACCAACAAATGCCCCATCTGCTCTTCCTACAGCAACAACGACCAACGTAGCAACTGATCAACCAACTCTAATACCAACAAATGCCCCATCTGCTCTTCCTACAGCAACAACGACCAACTTAGCAACTGATCAACCAACGATAGCATTAACATCAATTCCTTCCACAGTTTCTCCAACAAGCGAGCAAACCATCATACCTACATATGCACCAACAGCTGATCCAACGATTGCTCCTACTGTTGCAACGTATTGGTTGTTGGGAGCGAGTGGTTATAATTGTACAGCTGTATGCAGTTCAATTGGATCAACTTGTTCGGAAACATCATTTAATTATTTATCTGACAAAACTTCATTCGAGAATATCTTAAATACGGCTAAATCATCTACAAGTTGTACTGCTACTGGTACCTCATATTGTAATAGTTATTATTCAGTAACTGATTCATCATATCATTATACACCTTGGACAATCACTTATGCGCTAAGCAAAACAAAAACAGCAGTTTCTTGTTATTATAGTGATTCAACAGCTGTGTCTTCCTCATCTAGTTGCGATAAGACACCTCCCTATAATGTACAAAGATTTTGTCCATGTTTAAGTGATTGTTCAGTGTAACCTTACTGTCATTGGTACGGTAAATAATTTCTCATGTATGTACATAATTTTCAAATTATAATGATATAAAACTTTCTATTTTTGAAAGCGAATTAAATCCTAAAAAGTATTCTTTAGAATTTATTTTTATATTTTCATGAAGTATTTTTTTTGTGTTGTTAATGTACTGTATAATTTGTATATATTTTGTAATGTCATACAACATTATGTTAATATGTCACCTAAAGTTATCTTTTAATCTATATTGCTAAAAACAATCAATTTAAATTTATTATTATAATTTATGATGATAATTTAATGAAATGTTTATCATTATAAAAGATAAACTTGCTGATTATATTTTGAATATTATGTTGTATGATGATGATTACTCTGCTTATTATCATTTGTGTTTTTCACTCTGATAAAATATTGATAAGATAAATGTAAATCCATACATTTAGATAGTTAATCTATTATTATGGTTATTTTCTTTCATTTTATTTTATATTTTAAGAGTCATTTTCAACTTAAGATTTAATTAAACATGTATTTTTTAATTTATTGTTTGAATTATTATTTTTTTACCGTTATATATTTGTAAGTATCGATAAGTTTCCTAACACAGATAATTAAAAATAATTTTAAATTTTCAAATAAAAAAAACTGGAATTGGGGTATAGGCAGTAAATCGTCTATTTCCTCTAGTCTCGGTGCCTGACGTCGTAATTCAACCTATCCGTTTTTTGAGAATTTTTTATTGAATTAGAATTTTGGTCTAAAAATATCAATAAGGGTTGAAAACGGAATGAGTCTGGGTCGAGATTATATTTCCTCCATCCCGCATCGAACAATAAACCGATATTACATATTCATGCTGATGTTTCTCCAGCCAATTTTCTCATTGGTAAAGCTGATAATATCGTAGAATCAAATAAGATCGCTAAATATTTACCTTCCAAAAGAATGGAAAAAATCTCTAAAACGGAACGGTTGAATCATGACGTCTGGCACCGAGACTATACGGCGAATCGATCTGGTAGTTGTGGCCATAAGTTAGCCGTCTATAAAGCCAGTAGTTTAACCGTCTATAGAGCTAGATGTAGCCATATATATGGTCAGAATCCGTTTATTTAAAACAAACATCTTGGTAACGATGATGTCAAATAGTTCCATCATTTTTACTTCCCTGTCGGATTCCCAATTTCCCTAATAAAAATTATATATATTCTTATATTCCTACTTACAACGACTATTTTACTCTATTAATATCACACTATATATAACACACTATACACTGAAGCTAACTCCAGACTAACGTCTTCCACCTTTAACGCCACTTGGAAAGACGTCTTCTTTTCTTCGATATGTAATGAAATACCTGGTATATTTATGATAATAACATCTTATTTTACCAGACACAATAAATATTTTCCACAATACTGGACAACAAATATGAACAAAGGTTGGCGATAACAAATCGCAAAAAAATTTTGTTTGTTATATTGACATTTTTTTTATCTGATATTAATTTAATCAAAAATTATTTTGTTAAAAAACAGTTAATATCCAATTGAAATTTAATCAAAAAGTATATACTAACCAGTCAAGATGGATTTTGTAATATTATTTTTGAGTTTTTAACGAATATATTTAAAAGTTGTCTGCTGTTATACAAGAGGTTAACAATTCTTTTTTGTACTCTCTGATGCTTTTTCTGTAGCATTTGTGCATATAAGAATAACTGAATAAAAATTATGTTATGATTTTTTGGTAATTTTGAATAAAACAGCCCTGTGCAAACATGTTATTTGATACCAAATAATAATATTTTCATTTTATAATTATTGTTTTATTATTATATTTATTGTTATTATTATTTTAAATATCATTATTATTGTTATTGTTATTATTATTATTATTATTATTATTATTATTATTATTATTATTATTATTATTATTGTTATTATTATTATT
>VKHH01006805.1:0-15276 GCA_015144975.1 Epipyxis sp. PR26KG | reverse complement strand
GATCTTGGGGAAGATTGTATCCCTGGCGCTGGGGTGGTACTTCAGGCGGTTGTTCAGCACACGGCCGAAGCTACCAATCTGATCATGGCCGTTGCAGAAGATGTGATGGCTGCCGATACCAGCGATCCTGCCGCTTATCAGGCGTTTGTGTCTGGTAAGATGATGGAAATCTTTGAAGCCTGCACGTTCCAAGACATTACCGGCCAGCGCATTAGTAAAGTCGTCGATACCCTGACTCATATTGAGCAGCGCCTTGAACGGTTTGCCAGTGTGATGGGCGTCGAAGATGCGGCACTTGAAGAGACCATAGAAGACAAGCGCAAGCGTGAGAATCTGTTGAACGGGCCTGCGCTCAATGGGCCTGAAGTTGCCCAAGATGACATTGATGCCATGTTTAGTACCGAAGGTGCTTCCATGGATCAAAACGACTTGGACGCCCTGTTCGACTAAACCTAAATCTATCCTGCGGTTAACAAGCCTGCGTTCATAGAAGTCTGGAACGCATGGCTTGGCTCAGCATATCGATCAGAGTGACTGCAACCACGATGATGATCCCAATCGCCGCTGTCTGCTCATACTGAAAGCTGTTCATGCTTTCCATCAACTTCATCCCAATACCGCCGGCACCAATCAGACCCAAAACGGTGGCTGAGCGCGAGTTGGATTCAAATCGGTACAGCGCATAAGATGTCCATAAGGGCGCGACTTGCGGCAAGACGCCCCACATAATCTCATGCAATTTCGCAGCACCGGTGGCGCGTACGCCTTCGACCGGGCGGCTATCGATGGACTCTACGGCCTCCGAGAACAATTTGGCCAACACCCCGGCGGTATGCAGCGCAATGGCCAAGACCCCAGCCAGTGGACCAAGACCCACGGCCACAATGAAGATCAGGCCAAGCACCAGTTCATTCACCGACCGCAAAAAGTCCATCAAGCGCCGCATCGGCCAGACTAGCCAAGCCGGTGCCACATTGGTTGCGCACAAAAAACCAAAGGGAATGGCTAAGATCACCGCTAGACAGGTGCCCCAGATGGCGACTTGAACCGTTAGCCACATCTCCCGCACATAGACCCGCCATTCCGTAAAGTCGGGATTAATCAGCCGTGTCGTGAAGGTCTGCATATTCTCCGAGTTGGTGAATAGCCTGGTAACCTTGGAGATTTCGGCGGGACCGAAGCTGATAACCAGCAACAGGAAAATCCCGCCCCAGACCAATAGGTCATAGAGTTTGTCGGCCGCTGTCCGTGTAGGCGGGGCGGGCACATGCCCCAGCGAAACAGTGCCGCTCGCTTTCATTGGGGTCGTACTCATTTCTTGACCGCCTTTCCTTCAACAGCATAGCCTTCAGTTGGCGTCGTCGGTAGCAAGGGCAAGACGCGGCCTTTCGCAGCTTCTGCCTCAGCTTGAATGGCATCAAAAGCTTCTTTAGCCTTAGAAATCTTACCGACATCGCCCGATTGCTGGGCTTGCATCAAATCTTCCGTTGCTTGCATCTGCCGGACGGGCAGCAAGTGATCATTATTGGCGGGCTGGAACAGGCCAAAGCTGAGCGAGGCCAGAATCGCACGCTCGCGATCCTGCTGCGCTTTATCGCCTTGCCGACCATAATTCAGGAAGAAGTCTTTGATCTTCTTCTTCTTCACGGGGTCGAGGTCTTTGCGCCACATGATGGGATCCTCCGGCAAAGTCGGCGAAGTCCAAATGACTTTCACCTTGCCGATGAGGCGTGGATCCTGCGCGCCCAGAATTTGTAGCGAGGTGGAGTTATTGGTCGCTGCATCCAGAAGGCCTGCTGCAACCGACTGCACATTGGCTTCATGATTGGCCGAACGAACGGTCTTGAAACAATTGGATGGATTGATGTTGCGCGGCGCAAATAAATAAGTCATCGGCGCTAGAGTGCCCGAGGTTGAGCTCGCATCGCCCATGCCAAAGTCTTTGGTGCGATCGCAGGTCAAAAGCTCATCAATGGTCAGGGTAGAGTTCTTATTGACAATCACGACAGAATTATAGCCGTCCACACCCGAAGGGTCTGAAGAACGCAGGAACACTTCGGCCTTACCGGTGCTCGCAACTTCCCAGCCTGGCTTATTCGAGAACCAGCCAACTTGGGTCTGACCAAACTGCATAGCAGTGACCAACGGCGCATAGCCAGTTTGGAAATAAGGCTTAATTTTCAGCCCGGTCTGCTTTTCCATATCGGCCAAAAAAGGCTTCCAGCGGGCACCCAGATTTTGGCTGTTCTCGGTGGCTAGGATAGAGAAATTGATGTCGGCCTCAACCGTGGGCTTGGCTTGTTGCCATAAGGCGTAAGAGCCACCGATAACCATGGCCAAAGCCAAGCTCCACTGCACCGCTTTTTCTAAGATATTCTGATGGCCTGGCTTGGTGATTTCTGGGACGGGCTCTTCCTTGGGAGCGGCGTCTCCTGTTTCTTCGTCAAACTCGGCACCGTAGATTTCAATGAGACGGTCGCGGGTCAGGCCGTCTTTTGGGCCGTCATAGACAATTTGACCAGCTTTCAGAGCGACAATCCGGTCACAGAATTTCGTTGCATAATCAATCTGGTGGAGGGTGACGATTACCGTCACGCCATCGCGCTGATTGAGGTCGCGCAACAACTCCATGACTTTGCGGGCAGAGACGGGGTCCAGTGAAGCAACCGGCTCATCTAGAAAAATTGCCTCTGCGCCTTGTACCAGAGCGCGCGCTATTGCGCCGCGTTGCTGTTGGCCGCCTGACAAAGTGTTGGCGCGTTGGGCCGCATAATCAGCGACGCCGACACGGGCCAAGGCTTGCATTGCGCTCTCTTGATCAGCTTGCGGCCATTGACCCAAAAAGCCTTTTGCGAACGGAAGACGGCCCAAAGAGCCCAGCATGACGTTTTGGAATAGGCTGAGGCGACCCACCAAATTAAATTGCTGAAACACAAAGCCAACGCGGGCGCGCGCTTGGCGGACTGAGTCAGACAATTTGCCATTCTTTTGCACCGAAATGCCCAGCAAATTAACTTCACCAGTTCCCTCGTCGGTCGTAATCAAGCCGGTGGCATTGCGAAGGAGCGTGGACTTGCCAGAACCTGAAGGCCCAATCAGCGCCACCATTTCCCCCGGCTGGACCGTAATGGATACGTTATTCAGTGCCTTACGGGCACCATAGGTTCGAAACAGGCCTTTGGCCTCTAGAACTGGAGTTGTCATACTTCCCCACAAGCAATCATGCCCCGCTTGTTTAGCGGGTTTGCAGCCAGAGTCACGAGGTCACAGTATGACGGTTCTGTGACAGCAGTGGAGCGGCCTGCTTTAAGCCCGGCCTTTTCCGTGCTATGGCGACACCATGACACTCACCCTTGACCTTTCGCACCGCCCAAGCGCGGCGGCCAACCTTGTTGCGCCGACCACTTCAACGCGGACTTCGCTTGTCGGCCTCACTCTCGCAGAAATGCGTGAGGCCGTTATTGCGTTGGGGGTGGAGCCCAAAAAGGCCAAGATGCGCGCCCAACAAATCTGGCGTTGGGTTTATTTCTTTGGTGCGCGCGATTTTGATGTCATGACCGATATCGGCAAGGACTTGCGCGCCTTATTGGAAGCCAATCACAGCCTAGATCGACCCGAAGTCATTGAACGACTGGTTTCGGCTGATGGCACGCGCAAATGGCTAATCCGCTCGGCCCCTGGGGTTGAGTTTGAGACTGTCTTCATCCCCGATGTCGCGCGCTCTGGTGCCTTGTGTGTGTCGAGCCAAGTCGGCTGTACGCTGACCTGTACCTTCTGCCATACAGGTACGCAAAAGCTGGTGCGCAATTTGACGGCGGCTGAAATCGTTGCTCAAGTCATGATTGCGCGCGACGATTTGGATGAATGGCCTTCGACTACCGATGGCCGGGCTTTGACCAATATTGTCTTCATGGGCATGGGTGAGCCGCTCTACAATCTGGATGAAGTCGCCAAGGCGATTGACCTGATAAGCGATGGTGAAGGGATTTCGATTGGTCGCCGCCGCATCACCGTGTCGACGTCGGGTGTCGTGCCAAAGCTAGAAGAGCTTGGCAACAAGACAGGCGCTATGTTAGCCATCAGCCTTCATGCGACCAATGATGAATTGCGCGACATATTGGTTCCGCTCAACAAGAAGTATCCCCTTGAAGAGCTGATGGCCGGTATCCGAGCCTATCCGGGCTTAAACAATGCCAAGCGCGTGACGTTTGAATATGTGATGCTGAAAGGCGTCAATGACAGCCCGGCTGAGGCCCGCGCCTTGGTAAAGTTGCTCTCGGGTGTGCCTGCCAAGGTCAATTTGATCCCGTTTAATCCTTGGCCCGGCACTGCGTATGAATGCTCGGATTGGAAAACGATCCATGCTTTCGCCGATATCGTGAACCGGGCCGGCTATTCAGCACCGATCCGTACGCCTCGCGGGCGCGATATCTTGGCGGCCTGTGGGCAATTGCGCAGCGAAAGCGTCAAAACGCGCGCGAGTGTCGCCTTGAACGAACGATTGGCAGCGGCGAGCGAAGCTTCTTAAGCCTGACCGCGCCCGATCGCCGTCAGCCCCCCGTCAATGATCACCGCTTCGCCGACCATATAATCGCCTGCGCGAGAGGCGAGATAGATCGCTGTGCCGGCCATATCTTCGGTCGTACCAACCCGTTTGGCGGGGATGGCTGCAGCCACCATGTCGCCATGGTCACGTGCGATCGTGTTGAGGTCGGACGCAAAGGCACCAGGTGCCAGAGCCGAGACAACAATATTGTGCTTGATCAAATCGGCGGCGAGCCGCTTGGTTAGATGGGCGAATGCCGCTTTGCTGGCTTGATAGGCAAAGGTATCGACCGAGTTGACTGTGATGCCATCAATCGACGTGATGTTGATGACCTTGGCTGGTTGGCCCGGCTTGGCCCCGGCTTTCAAATGACCCAGTAAGGCCTGCACGAGAAAGAACGGGCTTTTGACATTGAGGTCCATCACCTTGTCCCAACCCTTTTCCGGGTAGGATTCAATCGGAGCCATCCAGATTGTGCCAGCATTGTTGACCAAAATGTCGAGGTGATCCTCCAACTGCATGATGGTGTCAGCCAAAGCCTTCACACCTTCCAAGGTCGAGATATCACCCGGAATAGCGGTGCAGCTGCGTCCACCTTTGGACATTTCTTCTGCGGCGGCTAAGCATTGGTCGGCCTTGCGGGCGGTGATGTAAACCTTGGCCCCTTGAGCCAAAAAGCCCTCAGCAATCATCCGGCCAATGCCCTTAGAGCCGCCCGTGACTAAGGCGACACGGCCTTCAAGGGAAAACAATTTCTCAAACATGGCCGTGCTCCTAGGGTTATTGCTTAGTATGTGATTTGGGTCTTTGTGGACTTATGGCTTCAGTGCGACGCCTTCGCGACGGGGATCAGCCCCGCCAACCAGTCCTTCTGGGGTCAGGCGAACCGCATGCAGGCCGGAGCCTTCGGCCCCGCCGCCGTCGCGGAAGGTTTGGCCGAGTGCCTCTAAGCTTTTGATCAATTCTGGGCTCGCACGTGTCCGGTCAAGCGCAACAGGGCTAGAGCGCGCCACGATGTTGGGCAGCGCGACCGCGTCTTGTGGCGACAGGTTCCAGTCCAACATCCCCACCATAGCTTTGGCAACATAAGCAATGATGGCGTTACCACCAGGAGAGCCGACTGCCAGTTCAAAATGGCCGTCTTTGTCGAACACAATCGTTGGTGCCATGCTGGAGCGCGGCTTTTTCCCACCTGCCGGAGCATTGGCGATTGGCTCGCCTTTCGCATCGACATTGCGGAAGGAGAAGTCGGTCAGCTGGTTATTCAAGAAGAAGCCACGTACCATGCGTTGCGAGCCAAACAGGCTTTCCACGGTCGTTGTCATGGATACGACATTGCCGCGTTGATCGACGATGACAAAATGCGTGGTGCCAAACACATTACCCGTTGCATCGCGACCGCGCTTTACCGATCCCGGTGGCTCGCCTGGCTCCACCGTCTTCATGGCAGATGTATCAGAGATCAGCGCCGCGCGGCTCTTCAAATAAGTCGGATCGAGGAGACCTGCGATGGGGACCGCCACATAGCGATCGTCGGCCACATAAGTGTCGCGGTCGACATAGGCCAGACGCTGGGCTTCGATGAAACGATGCCAGCCGAGTGCATCCTTAGGGCTTGTGGACCCCATGTCGAAGTTTTCTAAAATGCCCAAAGTGGCCATAACCCCAATTCCGCCGGACGAGGGTGGGCCCATGCCGCACATTTTGCGTTCGCGATACGCGCGGCAAATGGGTTGGAGCTTGTTGGGTTTATAGGCTTTCAAGTCTTCTAGGGACAAGGTCCCGGGCATAGGGGCTTGGCCCGAGCGTGCGACGATGTCGGCGGCGATTGGGCCTTCATAGAAAGCCTTTGGGCCTTGGTTCGCAATCTGCGTCAACGTGTCTGCATAGGCAGCATTCTTCAAAAGCGTGCCAGCGGGAAGAGCCGTTCCCGTTTCATCCATCAAATAGGACACCACGTCTGCGCCGGGCTCGGTAATACGCTTGAGCTGGGTCGCGACTGCATTGAGACGTGGAGAAATCTTAAAGCCTTCGCTCGCCAATTTGATCGCTGGCTGAAAGCTGCGGTTCCACGGCAATTTGCCATGCTCGCTCCACGCCAGATGTAGCATGGCAACGGCACCGGGCACGCCTTGAGACCGGCCCGATTTTACCGCGGTCCAGAACGGCAAGGGGTTCCCTGCCTCATCTAAGAATAAGCGGTCGGTCGCAGCGGCTGGGGCAACTTCACGACCGTCATAGGCCACCACATCGCCTGTCTCGGCATCATAGTGCAACATGAAGGAACCGCCGCCAATGCCGCTCGATTGGGGTTCAACCAGACCTAAAGCAGTCTGCACAGCAATTGCAGCATCTACAGCAGAACCACCGGCGCGCAGAATTTCAAGGCCAGCTTCCACGGCAAGTGGGTTTGCTGCGGCAATCATGCCACCATGCTTCCAATCACCCGCAGGCTTGGCTTCGGGCAGGTCTGCAGCAGGCTTTAAGGCGACTGGGGGCGTTGCCGCAGGGCCTGAGGCACAGGCCGCAAGGCAAAGCGCCAAACCGGAAACTAGAATTTGGCGCATTTTATCCCCTCCACTTTAAAAGTACGATCCCAGCTTAGTCCTTTGCACGCTCAACGTAAGAGCCATCCTCAGTGAGGACGACAATTCGCGTGCCCGTTGCAATGTACGGAGGCACCATGGTGCGGACGCCGTTCGAAAGCATGGCTGGCTTGTAGGATGATGAGGCAGTTTGGCCTTTCATGCTTGGCTCAGTATCAACGATTTCCAACGTCACGCGGGTTGGCAGCACGGCAGCCAAAGGGGTTTCGTTGAAGATGGTCAGATAAACCTCCATGTTTTCCTGCAGATAGGCTGCATCGTCGCCCAACACGGCATGGGGCACCAGAACCTGTTCAAAATTGTCTGGGTTCATGAAGACATGAGCGGTGCCATCGTCATAGAGGTAGTTGAACTTGCTTTCTTCCACGAAGGCCTTTTCCACTTGGTCAGTAGTTTTGAAGCGTTCAGTCATTTTGATGCCATCGGTGATGCGACGCATTTCAACCTGGGTCACCGGCGTGCCCTTGCCTGGGTGGATGTTCTGAGTTGTCAAAATGACATAGAGCTTGCTGTCTGTATGTTCGACAACATTGCCTTTGCGAAGGCTGGAGGCGATGACCTTGACCATAATCTGTCTTTCAGTGCTGAGCCTTGATCCGACTTCGGTTCAAAGCGTGGAAATTTTGTGATGTGGGCGCCTTCTAACCTTTCTCGCGCAATCCGCCAAATGGGTGACGCATGACACGGTCAGACGTCTCTCAGAGCCCGTGGTGGGACCAAGGCCGCCATGCGGATCGGCGGCCATTTCTTTTGGCTCGCAACCGGATCAAAAAGGCCGTGCGTGCTTGGTTTGAGGCGGAGGGGTTCTGTGAAATCGAGGCTAGGCAATTGCAAGTCTCGCCAGGCAACGAGACCCATTTGCATGGTCTTGCAACGACCAAGCTTGCCCCCGATGGCTCGCCAACGCCCCTTTATCTGCACACCAGCCCAGAGTTTGCCTGTAAGAAACTTTTGGCGGCGGGAGAGGAAAAGATCTTCGATTTCGCCCGCGTGTTTCGAAATCGCGAGGCTGGTCCCTTGCACGCGACTGAATTCACCATGCTGGAATGGTACCGGGCAGAGGCAGACTGGCAGGTGGTGATTGACGACTGCCTTGCGCTTCTGCGCGTGGCGGCGGCGGCAGTCCCAACCGATCATTTTGCATGGCGTGGGCATCAAGTGCCCGTTGACGCAAAGACTTTACGATTGAGCTTAGCCGAAGCGTTTGATCGCCATGCTGGCATGGATCTAATGGCCAGCATCAGCCCGGATGGGCAAAATGATTTAGCCCTTATGCGCAAACAGGCGATGGATGCAGGGGTTACAACGGATCAATCAGACAGCTGGTCGGACGTGTTTTCAAAGGTGCTGGTTGAAAAAATTGAACCCAAACTTGGGTTTGACGCCCCTTGTGTCCTCCACTCCTATCCAATTAGCGAGGCGGCGTTGGCCCGCAAACACCCATCTGATCCGCGGGTGGCGGAACGATTTGAGCTCTATGTCTGCGGGGTAGAGCTCGCCAATGGCTTTGGCGAACTGACTGATGCAGAAGAACAGCGCACCCGTTTCGAGGCCGATATGGACCTGAAGCAGGCTCTTTATGGCGAGCGCTATCCCTTGGATGAAGATTTCCTGGCAGCGCTGACAAAAATGCCCAAGGCCAGCGGTGTGGCCTTGGGCTTTGATCGTTTGGCGGTTCTGGCCAGTGGGGCCCGCCGCATTGACGATGTCTTATGGACAGGCGCGATTTAGGGCGCTTTGGCTGCTGGGGTCGGTAGAACCTTGATCAAGCGGGCTTTGGACGGGTCGAGATAGCGCTTGGCCAAAGTCTTCACGTCTTCCAAGGTCGTGGATTGGTATTGATCCTTACCTTCCCGAATACGCACGAGGCGCTGCCGATCAAAACTGGATTGGCTTAGCGCGCCGAGCCACCACGGATTATTAGCTGTGGTTTCATCAAAGTCGGCAATCAAGGGGCGGCGTGCCCGCTGGAACAAATCATCATCGATTTTCCCTGCAGCAAGGTCGGCTGCAATGGCTTCCATTGCGGCGATAACCTTATCGCTATCCTCAGGTTTGACTTCGGCAAGCGCGCCGATCCGGCCATAGCCTGGGAAGACACGTGATGGAGCCCAGTCGATACCGGGCGAATAAGTGTCGCCCAATTCTTCGCGGATTACCTCGGTGAGGCGGTTTTGCAAGATGGCTGTCAGGATGCGGATGCCACGAGCTTCGCGCCCGTCACCATAATCGCGCATAGGCCAATAGACCATTGCAAGAGACTGATCTGGCCGACCCTTATGGTTCAAGATGGTGGTGCCCCGCCCGGCTGGGAATTGAACTTTGCGTGCTTCGGCTAAGGCACGCGGGCTAGCGGCGCGCGCAGGCAATGCGCCGAATGCAGCCGCCACGGCATCTTGCGCAGCTTCCACAGTGGTGTCGCCCACGATCAAGATTTCAATCGCCGAGTCCTTCCGCGCTGCATCAACGACCGACTTGGCCTTGTCCAAGGTCAGCTGGTCAAATTGTTCTGCCGTCGGGAATGCAAAGCGCGGGTTGTTGGCGAACAGGACGTAATCGCCTTGGGTACCCCAAACGCTGCCGGGCGTGGTATCGATCTGGCGGTAAATCGCGTCCTTCGACGCTTTCAGACGCGCCATGCCATCGGGCCGCCAAGCTGGATCGGTCAAGTAGGCGGCAAAGACCTGTAACTGTAGGCCCAGATCCGCTGCGGTGGTTGAGCTGCCAAAGCTGAAAGCATCTTCGCCAGTGAAGAAGCCCTGCCCAACGCTGCGCCCTGCCAACGCACGTTCCAAGGCATCTGCGTCCAGCTTGCCAAGCCCGCCCGCAATATAGGATGCGTCAATCGCATAGAGGAGGCCGGGCTGATCAGACGGCAGCGCCAATTGGCCTTCGCCAAAACTGACCTGAACACGGACACGGCCTTCCTCAAACTTCGTTGGCTTGACGGTCAGACGCACCTGATTGGCAAAGCGCATCTGCGTCACCCCCAAATCCGCCAAGAGCACCGACTCTATGGCAGTGCCTTTCGGGCCGAAATTCACATAGTTCCATTGTGCTTTGGCTTCGGCCTTAGGTGCCGTGACCGGCTTGGCGCGCATGCCTTGATAGGCAGTCTGGACAGCCGCCTCGCCACCTTCAATAGCTTCGCCAGTGGAGATAAACAGCTCAGGTACATCCTCGCCCCACACCTTCTTAAGCTCTGCCAAAGCAGCTTGTGTGGTTAGGGTGCTGGCCACTTTCTCAAACCAAGCCAAATCGTCGGCTGGCGTGGTCAAAACCGCGTCATCGCCAAAGCTTCCGAGAATGCCATTGACCAAATCGGCAGACCGGGCCGCCCCGGCTTGCGCGGCCGCACGGCTATAGCCTTCGCGTGTGTCGGCAACGGCGACGGCAAACTCATCATCTGTAAAGCCAAAACGAAGGGCACGACGCAATTCGCCGTCAGCAATGTCGAGTGCTTCGCGCCATTTGGCTGGGCTGGTTGCCGTCGTCTCGATTGAGGCAATGCGTGCGGCCCTAAACCAAGAGCCTGAGCTAATCGAGGCGCTGGTGATAGGCGAGCCTTCGCGTCGGGCAAGCCGCTCTAACCGCGTATTCACGACACGATATGCCAGTGCCAATAGCAAATCTTCACGCCGGTTGGCGCTGGTGTCAGGCTCGGCCTCATAGGGCTGCACATTGAACAAACTGACCGAGGTCGCAAGTTGGGGCTCTAGGAAGACTTTAACAGAGCCCGGCTCACGCTTCGGCACGCCAAGATCGGGGTCCTTACCGGCATCTTTGGGCTGTTCCCAATCGGCGAATTGCGCCTTGATCAGAGCTTCAGCGGCCTTAGGATCGATGTCTCCCACCACAACTAAAAGCGCCCGCTGAGGGGTGTAGAAGCGCTTATACAGATCGACGAAACGCTCACGCGGGGCCTCGCGAATTACTTTCATGTCGCCAATTGGAAAACGACTTGGAATGCGGGTTCCATCAAGGGCTTGAGCGGCAAAGGCGCGGAATTGACGGAAGGCAGGATTTTCACGCGAACGCTCTTCTGACTGGATAATCCCGCGTTCGCGATCAATTGCCTCTGTGTTAAGGGTCAAGCGACCAGCCGTTTCCCGCATCATGGAAAGGCCCAATTCCAACTTTTCAGCTTTGGGCATGTCCAACTGATAGACGGTCTCATCCCAGCTTGTATAGGCGTTGGTATCGGGGCCAAAGGCCAAGCCCTCGCGCGCGAGGATTTTATCAAACTCGCTCTCTGGGACATTTTCAGAGCCGTTGAAGGCCATATGTTCGAGAAAATGGGCAAGCCCAGACTGATTGTCTTCTTCGTTGAGTGCACCAACCGCCATCCGCAAACGAATAGCGACTTCCCCCTTTGGGGTCGGCCATTTTTTGATGGCATAGCGCATACCATTGGGCAGCGTCCCATAGGTTACGGCGGGGTCTGCCTTAAAATCTTGATAGCGGTCCTGCGGAAAGCCGGGTAGGGGGGCGATCTGCGCCAGTGCCGGTTGTGCCGTTAAGGCGGTGAGTGAAACCAAAACTGCCTTTGTCAATCGATGCATCAAAACACTCCACTCAAAAAAGCCAGACGCCTTCGCGCGGCGGGTTAAAAACGAGCTCGTACTCACAGGTTCGCCAGTGTTGGGGTCAACTAACATTTCAGCAAGGTTGAGCAGGCCGTCATGCGCTAAAGGGGACTTGTGATTCAAACGCCTGCGCTAATGTATTCCGGCCGGCAATAAAGACCTCATCCTCATGCGCTTTGATATGGGCAAGAATTCGGTCCAAAGCGCCAATTCGGCCAGGGCGGCCAACAATTCGCAGGTGCAGGCCGATATTGAGAACCCGCGCTTGCCCGCGTCGTGCTTCCGCCAACAAAGCGTCAAAGCTTTGGATGGCATATTCTGCCCAATCCCACGGTTGCATGGCCGGAGCGACCCACATTTTCATGTCATTGGTGTCGATGGCATAAGGCGTGATCAGCATTGGCTTGATCCCTTGTGCAGTCTCAACGCTGTCCCAGAAGGGCATGTCCCCGGAATAATCGTCCATATGGTAGGTGAAGCCTTCTTCGGCCAAAATCCGCCGCGTTTGGTCAGTCAGTAGATAGCGCGATAGCCATCCCTGCGGCCTCTGACCCGTCGTTTTCAGGAGCGAGTCGCGCGCTTTGGTGATGAAGGCGCGTTCCTTCTCTTCATCCATCCAAAACTGATGGCTCCAGCGATAACCGTGAGCAGCCACCTCCCAGTTTCGGGCGACAATATCGGCGGCGATTTCCGGTGCACGCTCAAGCGCTAAGGCCGCTGCCGTGATGGTGGGTGCGAAACGATAGGTGTCAAATAGATCGCGGATACGCGGCCAGCCAGCCTTGACGCCATATTGATAATTGCTCTCGTTGCCATAGACCCGCATGGGCCGATTAGGCACGGCACCTAATTCATCCACGGGCTCAGGACCCTTGTCGCCGTCACGAATATTTTGCTCTGCGCCTTCTTCCACATTGATCACAAGGGATATGGCCAGTTTGGTGCCATTGGGCCAACGGAAGTGAGAAGGAATGACGGTCATGAGCAGAACCTTTAGTCCGCGAAAGCAGGGTCAGAGACCTGCCGTTCGCTTCGTGCCTTGTCAAGGATGGTCGAGGATGGGCCGCATGACGGGGCGCTTTCGACCACCAGTTTAATCGGCGGGCTGAATAAGATCCCAGCCATTGCCATAGCAATCTTCGAACACCACGACTTGCCCGTAGGGTTCGCTGCGCGGTTTTTCACGGAAAACAACGCCAGCCTCAACCATTCTGGTGTAAGCCTCATCAAACGCCGTTGTCTGAAGGAAGAAGCCGACCCGACCGCCCATTTGCCGTCCGATCAAAGCAGTTTGTTCGGCCCCGGATGCTTTAGCCAGAATGATACGTGTCTGCGCGTCACGGCTAGGTGAGACGACTACCCAACGCTTTCCACCGCCCATCGGGGTGTCGACGATCAATTCAAAGCCCAATTTCTCGCCATACCAAGCAATCGCTTCATCATAATCGGAAACCAGGATCGAAATCGCAGATAGAAACGCCATCGTGCCCCCTCAGAGCTTCAGCTTAGTGGGGCTCTTCTCCGCCCGACACATTCATACTTTCACCTGTGATATAGACAGCGTCGGCGCTACAAAGAAAGGCGACCGCCGCAGCCGTGTCTTCGGGCAAGCCGGGCCGCCCCAAGGGGATGCGCGCAGCCATCGCTTTCAGATAGTCCTCCACTGAAGCCGCACCCACAACTTTGGAGAAATACTCATTCTGCCAAGCCCCCAGCCCCGTGGTCACATGGTTCGGGCAGACATTATTGACCGTGATCTGATGGGCTCCCAGCTCAACAGCGGCCGAGCGTGCCAACCCAACCAGTCCATGCTTCGATGACGTATAGGCTTGGGCATGGGGAAAGCCGGACTTCGCTGCTTGGCTCGCGATGTTAATGATGCGCCCACCTTTGCCCGCTGCAATCATGCGCTTGGCAGCGGCTTGAACACCAAAGAAACACCCCTTCAAATTGACGTCGATGACGGCATCCCAATCGCCTTCAGTTACCTCTAAAAGTGGCTTCATGATGTAACCAATGCCAGCATTATTGACCCAGATGTCGAGGCTGCCGAATGTGTCGACCGCATGCTGGGCCAGCGCATCGACCTCCGATGGGATACGCACGTCGCAGGCCTTAGTCGTGACACCGACGCCCATCGCAGCAATGTCTTGCGCAATGGCTGCCATCTCATCTTCTTGACCAACATGTTCGGCGGCGGTGGCCGCATCACGGGCTCGACCAATGTCTGACAGAACGATGTTGGCACCTTCCGCGGCAAGTCGACGCACAATTGCTTCGCCCAGCCCTTTGCGCCGCCCTGATCCTGTGACAACCGCTGTTTTGCCTAAGAAACGCTTGTCTGCCATAATGCTCTCCGAAAAAAATGTTGTGCGACAGGTTGCCACGCTCTTTTCATCTGGCAATAGGTATATCATTTAGAAGTGAAATGGCCACAGGGTGTGGCTCGGGAGATGTGAGCATGTCCAGTCTCGTAAGTGATAAGCCCAAAGCAGAGCCAGTGCGCGCCTATGATGGGCCACCCGATTACCGGGTCGTCGGTCAACATGGCATGTATCCCCAGCTAAGCCATGACGAGATTTCGCGCTTCAATTTCTTGGCCCATATGAACCGACACCTGTCGACCCAGATCATGCCGGGCGTGAAAGAGGCCTTTGACGCCCGCGTAGAACCCAAATTCGTCGCGGCCAATGGGCGCGGTTTCAAAGACCGACACGAAGTGCGCAAGGCGCTCTTGAAGGACACCCTGTTCCAATGGTGGAGCGCGTTGCGCCGCGCCACAATGGAAACCCGTCAACAAGCTGGCCGCTGGGTTACGCTTCGCCAAGCAGACCACCTCAACGCAAAGGCCAAGGCTCTGACGGAGCATGATCAGCGTCTGAAGCTTAATCCAGATTTGCCCTTGCCACGCTATGTCGAGGCGATAGACCATCATTGCATGCCCGGCAGTTACCATACTGAATTGACCGATGGCGATGTAACAGGTCCATGCAATTATGACATTGGCATCTTTGCCACCACCGGCGGTATGTTGGGGCGTTACAATGATGGCGGCGGTCAAGCTATCGCCGCTTGGGTGAAAGAGACGCTTCCAAATCTAAGGCCCAAACGCATTCTCGATATTGGCGCAGGGCTTGGCCACAATGTGTTGCCCATCGCGCAAGCGTTCCCCGATGCCGAAGTGGTGGCGATTGACGTTGGCGCACCCATGCTGCGCTATGGTTTGGCCCGGGCCAAAACCATGGGCGTAGACAATATTAGTTTTATTCAGGGCGATGTCAGCGACCTATCCGATCTAGCTAATGAGAGCTTTGACATGATCCATTCGTGCATGTTCCTGCATGAGACTTCTTATGCCTCCATGCCGAAAATCTTTGCTGAAACGCACCGCCTGTTGAAGCCCGGCGGGATCGTATTCCATGTAGAGCAACCGCAATACACCCCTGAAATGCCCTTATTTGAGCAGGCCATGCGCGATTGGGATGCCTTCTACAACAATGAGCCGTTCTGGACCAAAATGCATGAAGTTGACCTCGAT
>VKHH01006804.1:0-15277 GCA_015144975.1 Epipyxis sp. PR26KG | reverse complement strand
CTGGCATTGATTAAAAAGAATAATAATATTATTTAATAAGATTATTATAAAATATATATGTATATTATTTATAAAGACGAAAATAAAAATATAATAATAAAAAATAAAAAATAATAAAAAATAAAGATAATAATAATAATAACAATAATAATAATAATTTCTAACCTCGAACAGAATAAATTGCTTTTGATTGTATAATGTCCCATAAAGTGATCATCGAATCTTTCGAACCAGATGCGATAAGATTACTATTCGATGGATGAAACTGCATCGCGAATGTGGAATCTGAGGCTATCATATCATAACACAATCACAAACAAACACTTTAAAATAACCTTCAAAATCATGATATTAACAAGGAAACAAAGCATATTTTATTATATTTTAGGTGTTTAGGTATGATAGTTAAACCATGAATAAATTATACATCCAAAAATCGAAACGATTATGAAGGTCTTTTGGGTTGCGGGGAGTCATGGTACTCCTGTTCAGTGATTTTCACAACAAAATCGAGTGAAAATCCGATGGAATCATCATTCAACTAAGTTATGTTAAAGCTACAAAACATCAACTGGGAAAATAAGAATAAATTTAGTTAGGAGAAACCTGGACTGAGATCGATTTTAATGTATGATTTTACATCCTTCTTGGGGAATCATTATTAAAGGTGTTGAGAAGGGAATGAGTAAACGATATAAACTTATGCTATCTACATATTTGTGCTGTTTCTAGAATGTACGCTTCTTGTATTTAGCAATTATGACTTGAACCAATGATTAACTGATATTATTATTATTATTTATTTATAGTTATTATTATTAATAATTATAATATAATTGAATAACCTGTAATTGTCTTGAATTCTGTACCATTATGAGTGTTCCATATTCTGAATTTCGCATCTAAGCAACCTGCAGACATGTACTTACTATCATGACTGAATGTTGCACTGAACACATCACCATCGCCAGCACCTAAAATAGATGATATTATTCATATTATTATTAAACATTTATAGTAATAAAAATTATTAAATAAGCAAAAATTATAAATTACTAATCAATATTTATTAATAATATACAAATGTAATTGATGAACTCACCAACAGATGCTTGGTTCATTTTACCAGTTTTCGCATTCCATATCACAACTGTACTATCTCCACTAGAACTAGCGAAATATTGACCATTTGGACTAAACGTTACTGATGTAATGCACCAGTAATGACCTGTATACATAATAATTATATGATTATATTATATTAATTTTTCAGCAGAAAAAATGAATTGATCTTACCACTAAACCCAGGCTCTGAAGAATCAATCACATCATTTTTCAACTGAGACACATCCCATATAGTGAGAGTATTATCATCTGAACCAGATACAAGAGTTGTATCATTTTGACCAAAGCTTACTGAATAGACAAATGATGTATGCCCTAAAAACAATATGATTAAAATCATTTTTATATCATTTTTAACAATTCAAATCATGTGTTCGATTAACTTCAAAATAAATTGAAAGAAATCTTACAGCAACTGATACAATTAATACTTTTCTAAAAATTGAGATTCTTATAATTATAATTAATAAATAACATAATTTTAAAATACCTTTCAATTTATATACCATTTCTCCTGTGCTGAGATTCCATATGAAAGCATGATAATCAAAGGAAGAAGATGCAATGAATCGAGAGTCACGACTGAAACAAATCCCAACCACCCAACTAGTATGTTCTGATAAATAATAATAATAATAATAATAATAATAATAATAATAATAATTTTTTTTGAAATTAAGCAGCTTGAATTAAAAAAAAATTGTTTTTTGCTGGCATTGATTAAAAAGAATAATAATATTATTTAATAAGATTATAATAATAATAATAATAATAATAATAATAATAATGCAAGTTTATTATTATAATAAATGAGTTTAAATTTGATGAAATTGAAGATTTGATTCTTACTTTGTAAAGTCTTTGCCAGAGTCCAATCTTGGGTATCCCAGACGTAGCAATTATGATCAGCACTTCCAATGGCTAGATGCTTTCCATTTGAACTCCAACTAATCGCTGTTACGTATGATTCACTCGCTAATAATATCATTCAAATAATAGTAAACATTTACTTTATAACAAAATTATGATGTTTTTGGTGCATTGCTTACCACTCAAGGTTCTAAATTCTTCAGTCAAATACTCCCAGACTCGCACAGAATTGTCATTGGAACCAGTTGCAACAAATCCACCAAGAGGATTAAAACAAAGACTGGTGATATCGCTTGTGTGTCCTATACACAAAGGATAAATCAACGGTCATAACACACAATAGAAAACAAAATCATTTGTATTGTAAAACCTCAATTAATTAATATTAAATTGTTATTATCAATAATGAATGATAATAGAATGTTAACAGTTTACTAATAAATTATACAATAAATATAATACCTGAACAAACTTTGACACTATCACTAGCAGTATGCCAAATAACTAAATGGCTATCTGTAGATCCAGTTCCAATATACATTCCATCAGGACTGAATCCAACGGTGGTTATTGGACTTTGATGAATTCCTAAATTATCATTTTACGATAACAACAATATATATGATTAACTATAAGACGTACCATCAAGTTTCATAATTTGTTCGCCAGTGTGAGTATCCCAAACCAACGCAAATGGATCTGAACCTCCAGACACAATTAAAGTGTCGTTCGGACTAAAGGCAACAGAAGACACAGCACCTGAGTGACCTATCTCAGAAGAGAAACAAAAAATACTAATAATGAAAAGAAATTAATTGTTATCTTAGATAATACCTTTCATTACTGACAATAATTCCCCTGTTCGACCTTCCCAGACTCGAACACAACCATCTTCTGAACCGGAAGCAATTAGGAGACCATTTGGACTGAAAGATACAGAATTCACAGCGCCTTCAACTGAAAAATGAGAAATAGATATTCATTTTTATTGAAATCATTCTTTTATTCATAACTCAATAATAATAACACTACCTCGCATTGAGCAAAGCTTGGAATCGAAACCTAATTTACCACCCATCAGGGTTGGTCTCAACCAGCTATTATCAGTTAATGCCTTCAAATCACCAGGAACCCAAGTTTTATGTGTTTTATGTAAATATACTAAGTCTTCACAAGTTACTCTTGCAATGGAATTCTGTGGTTGACTTCCAGAAGTGGCAAATATTTGGTATGAAGGATTAATAATCATTTCATTCATATCCATTAATAGCCATTTCATAAAGTGTTGCACTTTCGTTTTGATATCAATTTCATTAATAGTAGATATTTTAGTGGCTAAATTCAATGCAATCGATACTAAAGGAAAAGCTTGTCCTGATTTAATATAACCACAAATATTATTCAAATTACACATCTCATTAGCTGCAGCAATCAATTGATTATTTTCAACTAAATGATAAAGAGCTTCAGCACATCTTGATGTGTTCACTTTAGCATTTGGAAACCATACCTCTTCATCATCACCAATTAATAATAATGGTTGTGAGGAAATTAATCTTGAAGTTAATAATGATGAATCAACAATATTTCCGAAATAAATGCCAAGTAATTTGTGACTATTCTTCTTACGATCTTTGTATCTTTCTTCTGCTGTTTCTTTTAATTGACGATGATACCATGAGACTTTTCCATTGTCTTTAAATACAATTAAGCCTTCTATAGCTCTAAGAACTCGTATCAACACATGCATTGGTAATCTACGTATATGAGGAGCAGAATATTGGAAAACATTATCCAGTACCGCTTCATCTAACGAGAGAACATCTTGCAGATGATTAACATTAAGGCCGCCTCGTGCATATGTGATCATCGCTAACATACTCTTTACTAGAATCTCTCCATAGTCACGCTCTAACTCAGCAAATATTTGGGAAATCAATCCTTTCACTGAGCCAATTAAGTTCAGTCTCTCGATACCATCGGAATTTTTCCAATTGACTGCTTGTCTCGCTGCAAGTCTTAAATATAATGCAGTGGGTTCAACCGAAATTTGCTTCATAACAAATTGAAGCTGTTCATCAGACAAACATCTCGATTTGTTCGCTAATAAACTGACAAAAATGATTTTAGCTTGTTCAATCGCTTCTTCATTACCTTCGAATCGTTTCACTTCCACTCGAGGCACATTGCTGATACGTAAGCAAGTATCACAACCATACCAATATATAATCTTCTTCGTGACAGTGTCTCTTTCATCCGGTAAACATGAAACTATTATTTTGCTGTTTAAATGTATTTCTAAATCAGATAAGAAATTCAGGGTTGATCTAGCTTGGTTTTCATCAGTTAACTGATCTAAACTATCGATGAATAAGATCACAGGGTAGTTTAACATCAACGATTGGAATACCTCAACACACGTCTCATATGTATACGGTGTAATTGGAATATCTTGTAATCCATGAATGAATCGGATTTGTTTGATTATACTTTGCAAAAGCAAAAAGGCGTTGATACTTTGAGAATTAGTTCCACAAAATCGGATGATTACAGGTCGATTTTGATTGTTGACATCATACTCATAAATTAATTGTGCTAATTTTGACATTAAAGCAGTTTTTCCAGCACCAGACACACCAACAATGCTCAATGATATACCAAGAAGATTATCATGCTCATTACCATCAGACTCTCTATTAGGTTCATTTATAATGTTTAACGCTTCTGCAATTAAATGATCTTGACCCACATAATCTGAAGATTTCTCATAAGCTAGTCGGCAATGATGCAACATATCATCTAATTCTGTCCCTTTCAATCCAACACCATCCCCATTTAGTTTCCAGCTATCCATTCGTCCCATGATTCCATAAATATCATCTTTCAGTAGTTGACTGACTGATTCTTTCCAATCAAGTAAATAATTACTAGTTAACTCGTTTGCGACAAATACGGAAGATTTTCCGTTAATATTATCGACAAATAATTTAATCGGTATGGATTTTTCAATAATTGAATTTGGGGTTGCTTTGAAAGTTGAAACCATACGAGATAGTAAGTCATCAAGCTTCGCTTGAAGATCTGATGATTTGGTATCATTTATTAACTCAGAAGGATCTTGGTTTATATCAGGTACAATGCCTTGGTTATGAACACGGCGAATCCAAACACATCTTTCTAAATCAGATTCGAATGACATGGCACAAGTAGCTTCCCAATCAGTCACACTGCGATCAATCCTTAAGTCTCTACATCCCTGCGCTGTGGGATCGAAAAAAACATCTTGTAAAGCATCTCGCAACACAGGCAAAGCTTTCTTCCAGAAGTCGTTATCATTATCTCCATTTAATCTTTCTAACACGTAATGTGGAGGAACATTATTTTCATCTAAATGATACCATTCCTGACCTACGCTTCTAATGATTTCATTTTCACAATTTTTTATTTTCGAGTTAAACGCATCCATTGATATATACTTCGGAATAGGTCTATAACCATACTTATAACTTTGCAATGATAGAAAATAAAGTCCATTTGATTCTTCTTTGCATTTCATTAATTCGTTGTAGCAAGCGATCCAAGTTAAGTGATCTGCAGTATTTGAATCACGAACACCGTATCGCATATCGATGAAAACAACTTCAATGCCTTCTGAGCGACCAAGCTCTCTTAGTTCAGGTAATATTTGATCCAATAAAATGTTCCTTTCATTCATTGTATCTGTAAACGTGGATGAAACAAAAACTTGTAGCTTCCATGACGGCGCATACCAAGTTTTATCAGATGAAGCAAAACATCCACCCTTTAATGCCGAAATTCTTGCCGCACTTAGAGAAGCATTAGTAGAAACTTTTCTAAGTGTGATAAAGTTTATAATTATATATTAAAAGGAACAGACCGCATTTTGTAGAATTAAACCTGGTGTTTAAAATGCGTTCTATATTCTCTGTTTGTGATTTTGTTCTTGAATTATGTCTTGAGTCGTTCACAGGCTCCACACTATCTTGAATTACTGCAGTTAAAACAATTAAACAAAGCACAAAGTTAACAATAGAAGGGTAAGCTTCAGAACTCAACATATTAATTTAAGAAGCACATACACTAGTCACACTAGTTAAACAGTTAAAACGTTAAAACTAGTCAAACTTCTATTAATTGAACTTTAAACATAGTGTAAATTTGATAAAACTATAACTGCACCATTTTTAGTTTCACTCAGTATTGAATTAGCCAATGATTTACGCATTTCATGGTTGAATTGAGGATTGCTTACTGCTTCAATGCTGTTGTTTTTATTGTTTGTGTTCGAGCAGCATCCAGCACCCATTTTAGTTCTTGTCTTTTGATAAATGCAGCAAACTTACAATACAAACTGTTTATGTTAAACAAATCTTTATCTTTGGATAAGAGTTAAGGAACAATGGACTGTTTGATAAAAACGGTAATATCTTTAATAATTAAATGAACAAATGATTTTGAGGATTGGGATTGTAAGGAATATTTTACATTTTTGAATGTAAAATTTCTTGCATATTTGAATGGAATACAGTAGAAATATAATATAATATACACCAGACTCTAAATGAACGTATTTTATGAACTCTGATAACCGATATTTTTTACTTTTATTTTGACTAGTTGAAGCAACATTATCTCTAGGATGTATTACTACAGCGTCGAAAGTTTTATTCAACATACATCAGACAAACTACTGCACAGTACATATTTGATTTGATTTATAATCATCTCATTTTGGACCACAATATTTATACCAACTTGATTCAAGTATAAAACTCTGATTCGATAATATCAGTTATGAAGCGAAAAATGTAAAGTATTTAATTACATAGCAAATTCACATTCATATGGATTAACAATAAATTCTCACATAATATTGAAAAAAACAACTACAATACCAACATTTTTATGTACTGTATTTATTATAAATACTTCACATCAGGAAAATCAAAATATTACAGATTCTAAGTGAAGTAATACAAGTCAAGATATTAAGATTGATATAATATTATTGATGTCGACAAGAGACAGAAAATCTTTTTCCATTATATGTAAACAGGAGGATTATTTGAATTTGTAACTGCTACATCATGCTTCGCGTGAGAATCATCATTCGCATTGTTAGTCTCAGCAACATTGGATTCCTATCAAACATTAAAATATTTTTAGGACATGATCATTCATCAATTATTTAAGTTTTATGATCACCTTTTGAGAAGATGAACAACAATTCCCATCTGCATTTTCTCTTTTCTTTTTTCGTTCTTCTTTCATTTGTGCTGCAGCTTGTGCTGTCTTTTGTAGTGTTGCTGCCAATGCACCTTCAGCATATCTTTGTTCCACTGGAAACATCTCTTCATCAGCAATGAAACAAAACAAAATTGTCTCGATTGCCATACCAAAGATCTCAGAGAATAATGATGATATCCAATAAGAAATTAAGAAAGTGAAAACAAGTACTGCAATTAATCCATTTATTTCAGTTGGTTTAACTGTGTAAGCGATGGTCAAGTAACACAAAAAAGTAGTCATGATTGGCACAAAAAACTAGTGAAAAATCAAAAATTAATGTTAATTTTAAAAACTGAAAAAAGGTTGCTCACTTACCCTGCATAATACTATAATGAAAGCCGCAACTGTGTTCACCGCAGCTACTCTTAGAATATTTCGTAAAAGTAAAAAGAATGCTTTCCTTGCAGCGAAGCAAAAGGAGTAAGAATATATGGATGTGATGATGTATGCGTGTTTGTTTAAAAATTTCATGCATTTTTCCAGGCACCACATAAAGCAACCAAGCAGACACATGATATATTCTACAACAATGTTTTTGGATTGTTTAGCTTTCTTTTGAATATATGCGATAACAGTTCGGATTGTTTTAATGATTGCGATGACCAATGCACCAAAGGCTGCTGTGCCTGTGTGGAAATATCCAACTTGACCTATTGCCCAAAATACAGTTGAGCTACCAACCAAACTTTTATCTCTTGTAAAATACCAACAGGATATTGCTAATGATATTGTCAACTGTCCCAATGCCACAACAAATTCCGAAGTCCAATACCAAATAAAAAGCATGTAAAGAAAAGCATATTTTGTATTGACAGTATACTCAAATGTTCGATAATTGTATGTTATGACTTGTCCTTGGCTTGTGTAAGTGCCGGTCTTGGTTAGAATATCACCAGATGATGCCAAATAAATGACATACACAAACCATACGGTAAAGAAGCATGCCAAACCAAAAGTTTGTATGACAGGAAGTAAAATAAGAGACAGCATAGATGACACTGCATCAGCTGCAACTTCCACGACATGAACTGCCAAAACAATTCTCTTCCTCATCACTACCATGAGGCAGAAGTACAGACCAGAGAATGCCATACCAGTATACGCGAAGACACGCATCGTTACAATCTCAGAGTTAGTGTGAAAATCATCTTTATTCCATTTATTACTGAGTGCCCAGAGCAAAAATGAGCCAATAATAAGTAATGCAAATATGCTAAATGCAATCGTCCAAACAATCAGCATAAGAAGATGAGGAATTTGCAATAAGTACAAGTATAACAAAGCAAAACCAAGAGATACTCCAAACCCAAACCCAAATACATAGCCACGAAGATTGATAACATCAGCGACAAACTTTGAGAACCATCCATTGTTTTTGTAGTTGCTGACTTCGTATGCGGAGGTTGTGTTTAAGTCTCCTCCAACACTTGATGCTGCATTGATTGCATCTAATGCAGCTGTTACTGTATCAGTTTGAGGAAAACATCTATTTAAATACCTTTGAGTTTTAATTTCATACATGCATTGTTTTTCAGCTACGTAGGTAAATGCTTTAATGGTTGAATTGTCTGCTGCGCTTTGATAATCATCCTTACAGATGAATTGGAAATAATTGTTTTCAGTTGGACACTCTTTTACACATACAACTAACATACATTTTAAAATATAGAAAATGATTGTCCCATTTCAGTTGATTAAATATTAAAGAATTTACCTGTTGTATCAAGCATATAATAACCATATTTCCTTTCAATAACACCTGCAGTATTACCACACACTCTTCCACGATAATCGATTGCATTTGTCAATCTTGCTGGATTTCCAGCGGGAAGTCTATTATCGGGTATGACCCCGCATGCCACAAAACCAACTAAGGTCATCGCAATCCACGCCAAAATTAATATTATCTGAACAGATGTTTAAATACGGTTGATACTTCATCTTACACAACAACAAAAATTGATGAATCTTACCGTAAATAATATATCTGTACATCTAAGACAAAATAAATAAATAAATACAGTAAATAAATAGAAAGAAAGAATAAAAATATTTTTGGCAATTTCTTTAAAAAACTCAAAAATCAACGTCTAAAAGATTACTTTCTGTTAGTATTCTTCGTAAAGTCATCCGTCCATCCTTCTGGAATCTTAACTTGATCATTCTCAGCGTCTTGACCACAATGACATTCACCACACGACATGATGGATAGATAATATATTGCTTGTTTGTTAAAATTTAATCTTAAATCTTTAAATATCCAATGATCCAATGCAATTAGAAACTGGTAAGCACAATAATAGAAATAATACAAACTACAATATAGAACAAATAATTACTGTAAGCTTCAAAAATATCAGTCCAGGCCATTAAAAAAATTAAATAATGCAACGATTCCTATTCCAGGTATTGCTGACGAAATTTTCAAATAATAAAAGTGCAAAACTTAATTTTTTGAAATGATTTAATTGTTTTTCTAAGAAAATTTTATATAAAGCTAATCCAGTAACGGGTAATATATTAGAAGAATTACCGACAGCAAGCGTTTCGTTTTTTCAGTTTCAAAAATCTATCAACAACTTAAAATCCCACAAGATCATTTTAATATTTAATATTCAATATTCATATTGAAAGTGGAATATTGACGATTTATTGTATTATCCACATCAAGTAGGAAAATTTCAATACTGTTTATTGTGAGAGAAACTAAAGAATTCTCAAACATCTTTCATTTTAAATGGCAGATGATGATGGTGGTGACGAGAAAAATGTTGATAATGTAAAAGCCAGTCAAGAAGGATGGACGGATGATTTCACAAAAAATTCAAACCGTAGGTAAGCATAATATTGAAGTATAAATGTCATATGTGATACGCATTGATATATTATAGCGGAGTTGATGAGTATATTAAACTTCAACTCAAATGTCTCATTTGATATCTTATTTATTTTTCTCAGGTGTACTGATTTCTTATTTTTGGTAAGTTGAAATTTCATTTTATTTCTCATCGATTCAATATTTGATTGATCAGAAATAATGATATAGATTCTGTTGATCTGCGCATGGATAGCCATGACCGTAGTTGGTTTCATTGCATGTGGTGCAATCAAAAATGAAGGTCTACCAGCTGGTGAACCAGCTCGACTAACTAATTCTATTGATTATAAAGGAAGAGTTTGTGGACTTGATAATGGTGTTAAAAGTAAAAAATACGGTTACTATTTGTTGGATAAAACATGTAAGCTTCGTCCTTATTATATTATGAGATAAGATAAGATTATAATATTTTTCAAATTTTTATTAGCTGTTTGTGTTCGCTCTTGTCCGAAAGTAAATGATTATTATAATTTCATTTGTAAAGATGAGTATCAATCAAAAGCTGATAATTCAACATTAAAAGGATATGAATATGTTGTTGAGAGAAGATGCATGTACAAAATCAAAACAAAATTGTATTTGAATAGATGTATTCCTAATACTAATACTCTGGCTGCATCTACAGCAGCATCATTAGTATCATCATCATTGAATGCAAATTTAACATCAGCTGCAGAGTATGCAACTCAGAACGGTAAGGGTTGGTTCACTTCATTTATGGGTGATGTTATAACTTTAAGAGGCTATTTATTCGGATTTGGATTCGGAGTTTCTGTCGGAGTAGCTTTCTTATATTTGTATATATTACGTATACCTGGATTTCTGATGTTAGTAATATGGTCTATTGTGATCGGAATATTTGTTTTGATGGTAATCGGAGCTTCATTACTACGTTCATTGAGTAACACCTGGAGTGCAGATGGTGAACATGGGGATGGAGAAGTAGTTACAATGAGAGTAATATCATATATTATGATGGTCGTTTGTTTCTTATATTTCTGTTTGATGGTTGTGATGAGGAAAAGAATTCAACTTGCTATTCATGTTGTAGAAGCAGCTGCGAAAGCCATCGCAACCATGCCCGGGATGATACTAATGCCTGTGGTACAAACATTTGGATTAGCTTGTTTCCTTGCTGTATGGGTTGTATATGTTATGTATCTAGCTTCTTCTGGGAAAATGGTAACAAATACTGGAAGTTATGTTAGTAACGGTCAAACTCTCACATACACGTACCGTACATTCGAATACACAACAAACACAAAATATGCATTTTTATATATGCTTTTCTGTTGGTATTGGACTTCAGAATTTGTTATTGCTTTAGGACAATTAACTATTTCTATGGCTGTTTCATGTTGGTATTTTACAAGAGACAAGTCGTTGATTGGTAATGGGACTGTTATTTGGGTAAAGCAATAATACAATAATACAATTATAATTTTTATTTTTAATATTTTCAATAAATGTTAATTGGATGATTTTATGTAAAGTACTGTAGCAATTGAAAAAACAATACCACACCGCCAGTTGATTCTCTCATGTTAATAAATAGTTTGTTGACTTAAATTTTTAATATTTATTTATTTATTATTTTTATTAGGCTGTTCGAGCTGTATCATATTATCATAGTGGTACTGCTGCATTTGGTTCATTAATAATTGCAATCATCAAAACGATTCGAACTGTGATAGCATATATTCAAAACAAAGCAAAAAAATCACATAATAAAGTATTAGAATATGCAATGTGTATTCTTGGTTGTTGTATGTGGTGTTTAGAGAAATGTATGAAATTCTTGAATAAACATGCTTATATTTTAACAGCAATTTATTCTTATTCATTTTGCAAAGCAGCAAGAAGAGCTTTTTTCTTACTTTTAAGAAATATTCTTCGTGTTGCTGCAGTGAATATGATTTCCAGCTTTTTATTAACATTAGGGAAGGTAAGTATTATATTAAAAAAATCTTTTTTTGAAAAAAATCTTTTTATGATAATATTATTTATTATTATAGTTTTTTGTACCAATTTTAACAACATTTTTGTGTTATTTGGCATTGGCATATTCTATTAATTCCAGTGAAACGAGTGGAATTGTTTCTGTACTTATTTTCACTTTCTTAATTTCTTATTGGATATCATCATTATTCTCTGAGATCTTTGCAATGGCAATCGAGACAATTTTGTTTTGTTTCATTGCTGATGAAGAGATGTTTCCAGTGGAACAAAGATATGCTGAAGGTGCATTAGCAACAACATTACAAAAGACAGCACAAGCTGCAGCACAAATGAAAGCAGCTCAAAAATCAAAAGTAATTTCATTCATTATTTTAATTATTATAATTTCTAATAATTATTTTTTTTAAATGATTTTTTTTAGATCAGCGAAGCACAAGTTGCTCCAACAAATGAAAAAAATGGAGAAGAAATACAAAATAATAATGGAACTACTTTACTATAATATATGATAGATTTGATCTGATTGCCATACATGGAATTAGAAGTGGATAATGGATGAAATTATAATAGAAGATCTGCATGATTTATTTTGAATTTTATACATTCGAACTGACATATTATATTGTATGATTTGAATGAATTTCTATTTTTTTTATTTGTTAAAATTACGTTATTGTTAGTAGGAAATAAAATAAAAAATTTAATTAAATATTTTTAGTTTTTCGATACTTTATTATTGTTATTTTTATATGATATAATTCAAATGCTTATATACGAAACTTATTTTTTGATTTAATTGTATATTGGTGATCATTTAATTAAATCCTTTCCTAAGTTATTCATTATTTATTCCCTATTATTATATTATTCTTATGTTTTGGCAAATTCATCCACAATATCTTTTAAATAGTTTATCATCAAATTCAAACTGTTTGCTTTTATTCAAATGATATTATTATAATTAGAAAATTATAATATTTAAAAGTTATTTTTGAATTTGGTTTATTATATCAAAACTTTATAATATTATTTTATAAATAATACATAAAGGATACAATAGTTTTTATCCTTCTAGACTAACTATTTGTTAAAATATGGTACATGTATAAATTAATATATGGTCATAAATAGTACTTACATAAATATGGCAGTTATCAGTGATAAATAATAGGTACATGTGAAATAAAATTCATATTAAATGATAATTTTTTTAATTAAATTAAATTATATGAACGAATTCTTTGTATTTATGTGATAATAAAATATAAACTCAAAATAATACTCTTAATTCATCGCTAAATCATAAACTTAACTCTGCTATCTTTCGATATTTCTGAATATACTTTATAAATATCATCTGATGACTCAACCACTGGGGTGATGGATATCGATAAATAATTTCCACCAGTTGTTACTTTTGTTGACACTTTCATTGAGATGGGTGGTTTATTAAGGCAAATTGAAATAGTTTTAATTGTATCTTCTAGAAATGTTTTATCATTTAACCCTATTATTTTCATGTTGAACTCGGTTGGATATGTTAAAGTATCGGCAAATACCTTCTTTTCTGGGCTCATCTGATATGATTCTACTAATTTATCTAACTTATATTGCTTCGAAACTTCTTTTGCATTTATAAAAGGTTTTATTGGTTTGTTCCGATTATATTTCTCATCGGGTGTTTCATGAGGATTTATTATATTTAGTTTGAATGAATGATGTAATCTACCTTTATTGATTAATTGAAGTCCATGAAAAGATGAAACTCTATCATAATTTAATATTAATATGATAAGTAAGAGCATGATTATGGATAACATCTCTATAGCTGTTGTTTAAAGTGTGTTGTGTAGTGTGATTGTGAGATTTGGAAAATAAAAAGTTAAGATAAGAATAAATTCGTAATTCGTGATGAGTTACGCTGTATGGATAAATATGTCTCACAATCTAATAATAAGCAAATCATTTTTTTGTCAGAATCGTCGAATCGATTTTGGGATGTTCATATTTTATTCATGAACGGTCGAACGCCACCAACTTCGGCAAAATTGCAAAATTCCAGTATTGCTTGAGATGAAAAAGAAGCGAATTGCTTTGTAATTTTCCTTTAAATACAGCTTTACCTAATAATTCATTTACAGTACCGCTAAGTACTTTGCTATTTAACTATTTAACCAATCATCGAGTATCCGTAAATTCGTAGCTGCGTACTGCTTACTGCGTATCAGAGTTAACGAGTTAACATAGTAACAGTAATAACACATCAAATAAATAGTGAAGTAAGAAGAAAAGGAGCATCTTGACATCTTGAAATGCTTACTTATATTTTGAATGCTTTGGGATTGATAATTCTACTGCATACAATACATATTGCACAAAAGAGTAAGTTTACTTGTTTACTTATAAGTTTTTCTGTTAGAAGTCCGGTGTTGAGTTTGTTTCATTGTAAATTGTAAAATATAAATTATTTGCTGCTTTATACTCAAACATCAGTTACAGTGCTAAAGTAGTTCAAAATTGTATTATTTATGCAGATCAAACCGCTATGCTTTTATTGGGTCAAAGGTCCGAGCTTTCAGATAGTGTCAATTCTAGCAACTTACCTCCTACTGAGGTATTGACGCCTATCCATTTATTGATGATATATTCTCTTAATCTTTGTCATTTTAATATGTTATTTTTATTTTACAGATTATTATAGAATCAGCAATTGCATTCTTTTTGATTCTAATTGCTCAATTATTACCATTACGATTAAAACCCATCACAATATCAGCTAAAGTACGAGCGAAATCATTTCCAGAAGTTCTTAATCCAGGAACTGATTTTATGACATTTGATCATCGTGGACCTGTCATAGCAAGTCGTTTAACAAACAATAAAAAATCGAAAATAAATTAAAAATGAATAATAATAATAATAATAATAATAATAATAATAATAATAATAATATATTATCATAATAATAACAATAATAATAATAATAATTAATAATAATAATAATAATTAATAATAATAATAATATATATATATATAAATTTTTTTGAAATTAAGCAGTTTGAATTAAAAAAAATTGTTTTTTGCTGGCATTGATTAAAAAGAATAATAATATTATTTAATAAGATTATTATAAAA
>VKHH01006803.1:0-15289 GCA_015144975.1 Epipyxis sp. PR26KG | reverse complement strand
ATAATAATAATAATAATAATAATAATAATAATAATAATAATAATAATAATAATAATAATAATAATAATAATAATGAATGAATGAATGAATGAATGAATGAAAGATCAGATTGAAATCGATTAATTAAAAACGATTGTTTAGCAGTTGAATAATGATAATTATTATTATCATTACTATTATTATATATTACCTCAATCATGTTGGAAACATTATGATTATGAAAATCTATCAAATTATTATTGTCAGCATTTGAATAATTCACACCTAAAATAACAAAATACATAATAATCAAAAATAAAATGATATGATATGGTATGGTATGTGTCTCTTCACTGTCAAGCAATTATGCAAATGAACTCATCCTAATCAATGAGGATAAAACATTTCTAAACAATTATTATTATTATTATTATTATTATTATTATTATTATTATTATTATTATTATTATTATCATTATTATTATGACAGAGGAAGATAAGCTGAATGAATGAATTACTATTCTGACAATAATAATACAGCATCATTTTCACTTACCATTATTATTATGAAGGTTATTCCCACCATTCCCTGGATTCGAGTGAATGCCATTATTCGGAATTTGAGTTGCTATTCTATTACCACTTGTTTTATTCGCATCTATATACTTGGAAGGGTTGTAAGCATCATTTAACTTCAAACTCTTCAATTCTATAGTAGAAATCGATTTTTCATTATTATTATTGCTGCTATTCATATTAAATCCTTTGAGGTTAACTTTCTGAGTTGAATTAACTGGATTCAAACCAACTGATGGATTATAATTATTGTTATTATTATTATTATTATTATTATTATTGCTATTATTATGTTTATTATTATTATTATTATTATTATTATTATTATTATTATTATTATTATTATTATTGCTATTATTATTTTTATTATTATTATTATTATTATTATTGCTATTATTATTATTATTGCTATTATTATTATTATCATTATTATTATTATTATTATCATTGTAGATGGCTTTATTACTTATGATATCAATATTATTGTCATTATCGACTATCATAGCTGTACTATGTTCATGACTGATATTATTTTTCAATAAATTATCACCATTATTTGATAAATCAATTTCATTTATTTTATTACTATTATTTTTTATAATAATTTTATTTGGTTTATTTCTTCGATTTGAATTATTATTTTTATTATTTGATTGATTATAATTTGGTATTTTCATTTTCAAATATTTTATTTGGATTCTACCATGTATATCATAAACTAAATTATTACGTCTAGTCTGAGTCATATCACTAATACAAGCAGATTGTAATGGATTATTATATAAAAAAGGATCCATTACTATTCCTTTACGTTTCAATTCATATATAAGTTCATGAAAAATTGAATAAATATCAGGCCATTTTTTATTTACATTTCTTTCAGAATTTAATAATGATATATCAATTGGTATAAATGATTTCCAAAATAATTTATTTGTTTCATTATTATTACCATAACCAGAAAATTTAAATTTAATTTGTTCTATTAAACTTTTATTATAATTATTTTTTATTTCAATATTTGATTCTAATATATTATTATTTATTGATTTATTATCATAATATTTAGAAATATCAAATATTTCTTTTGATTCCATAGATTGTAAACTAATTTTAAACATTTTTAAAAGAGAAGAAATATTATTATATCTAAAACATATTATATTATTATCACTATTTCTTAATATTATTCCATTATTTGAAGAATTGAGAATTTTATTATTATAAATATTTCCATAAGAAAAATTAAATAATCTATTATTATATAATTCAAACTGATATGAGTAATCCAATAAATTATAATTTAAATTATTTTCTTTAGTATCTATTTTACATAAGTATTCATCCATTATTACACTCTGCTGTAGAAGATTTATCCATTCTGATAATTTAAAATTCGAATAAGTTGAATTTATGTGATCTGCTATGAGGCTGTCTTCAGAGGATGTAAACAAAGAAGAAAATATATCACCATTTATAGCTGCTATAAAATAATCATGAATTATAAATAATATTCAATTTTGTGATAAAATTATTTGAATAAAAAATATTAAAATTACCTGAAAAATTATTTCCATTGACACCTTTACCCTTGTCATCCTTAATGAATGTTGTATTTCCTTTCGGCCCAAGAACAATCATTCCTTTTCCACCCACTGATAAGCGAGACTTACTTACTTGCATACCTTTACTTTGATTATCTGATAGATCTTAATCAAACAAATACAGTAAATCATAAGTAGTTTTATTATCATTTGAGTTGGAATAATACCTGATGAATTACTGGAAATTATGATTGAAGTGGAAATGGAACGAATATAATCAACCAGTCCTAATGGAGCTAAACATAGAAACATGTGATTCATTTTTGATACTATATAATTATTAGATAATTCATTATGAAAATGATGAAAATAAATATTGGATTGTTTCGGAAATAAGTTCAATTCGCTTAATTTAGTCATTTGAAATGACAATAATGAAGACCCATGCTTGTTATTTACTATGATCTCTTCTATTGTATCTTTACACATCAAGCTAGTTACTAACATCGCACTCTGAGAATTATCAGCAGTTACGAGTTGCATGAAAAAGAAATCTTTAATCATGGTTGAAGTGGAATCAGTTGACACCCAATCACTACTGATTACTATGACCACATCCGGCAGTCTAGATAAGCCACATGTACCATTCTTGAACCAACTATTATTCATCAACAAAATGCCTGAATCCCTTTGGGAGAATAGCTCAAATAAATGATTAATTTGAGTCAAATTGATCCAGCTAATATCTTCATGTGAAAGTCGACTGTTACCGACCTAGATAATAACATAATACAATAGCGATTATTATAATTTATTAGCATTATCACAAAACAAAAATTATCGCAACGATTTCGTTAAACATACCGAGTAAATGTTACTTAGAGTTCCAATACAATAATGCTCTATCATAGCATTCCTTAAATAATGTCCAACAACTAACAACTCATCTTCTGTTTCGGTTGTTAGAATGACACGCAATCCGCTAAATCTATTTAATAAGTCTTTTAGAGCCTCTAATTTACACGACCCGTGGGAGCTTATGTTGTCCATACCATGAGAAAAATTTACAGGCAATTTCAAATTCATATTGTTTTTGCTGATGCAAATTTTCTTCTTTAATGCAGTTTCCTAAATATGTAATAAAAAATGATAAATCATGAAATTCAAAATAAAAATGAAAAATATACAATAAAACTATTGTAGATAAGATAAGATATGATAATAATGTTAAACAAGACCTTCACTACAGATATGTCTTGATCGGCAGTACCAGTCTCGCTTCGATCAACAATGCTATTTTCTTCATTTTGTATGGACTTTTTTATTTCAGATTCATCAGCTAAATTCAGATCATAATTATCTGATATGGTTACAAATGATTCGTGAAAGCAAACCTTCTTCAATAAATTAATAACACGTGACAGGTTCGATAACGATTCTCCAGAATATGTAGAATGATTGATCATTAATTGAGAAATAATTAAATACTTCCAATATTGTGATAATTTCATTTCTAATAA
The DNA here is from genome assembly GCA_015144975.1 of Epipyxis sp. PR26KG. Classification (NCBI taxonomy): domain Eukaryota; class Chrysophyceae; order Chromulinales; family Dinobryaceae; genus Epipyxis; species Epipyxis sp. PR26KG. The sequence continues at coordinate 11,670 of VKHH01006803.1, read as the reverse complement.
AATGCTTTCCTCTTTAACTTTCTCAGAGATGACTTTTTTCTTTTCATTTAAAACATCAACATGGATACTAAAGGAACATATCAATTTGTTCAATGCTTTTTCAATGCCATTCGGTTGGTCATCTGAAGTATCTGTAAGATGGGCTGTTTTATGTTGTTGCAGTTTCCTTATCCATTCAGCACTACTGGCCTGAAAATCAATAATACATTAATAAATTAAAGCAAATACTATCATATTAAAAAACCATAAGCGATTTGATGATTTGAGATTTATAATTTTATTAGTTTACCTGTGGAGCCAAAAATGTTAAGTAAGCAATGTTATCACAATGATTTAAGTAGTTCGAAGATTCCACAATGCAACGGTTAGTTATGTTTGGACTCAGAACCCATCCAAGATAATGCATCCATTCCAAATATGGCTTGTGCTTTTGATTCTTTATTATCCAGTCTTTTTCTGAATCATTTATCGAATTTGGAAACTTCACAAGAATATTTTCATCATTTCGCTCGGAATTATGCAAATCAATAATCACACCTGCACAGAATGGTGTACTTTTACCAGTTTCATTCCCTTCAAACAAAAATAACAGAAATAAGTCAATGAAATAGCAAATACAAATAACATGACTACCTACCTCTATGATTCTGAGAATCATGAGAATCATCTCTATGATTTTGTGAATCATTTAATACACGAAAATCTGATGAAGCCACAAAGCTTTCAACAAATTGTGAACACACAATTATAACATCAGGGAAGATCACAGCAATCTCAGTATTATTATTTTCTGTAAAAGAAACCATTGGTGACCATATTTTGACTGTCATTTGTGGAAAATAATTCTCATATTGACATTTCCACCGGAAAGCACCCTTTAATGCAACAAACACTACAACAGTTCCTTGGTATCGCTTGTTAACGAAGAACTCACATTCATTCATGTTTTCACCAGTTAACCAATAATTAATCGCATGATATATCGCTGTTCTCTTCCCAATAAATGGCTTACCATAAACAATTGCACCAAACTTTGATCGATTTACTGAGATAAGCTTTTCAATCATTGAGACTTGATGCGATTGAAGCTGACATCGGGAAGAACTCGCCATTTGTTTCATAAAACTGCTTTCAGAAAGCCATGGTTTTGTTGATTTTATAGAATTAGGAATAGATAAAATGTCTTCAAGGTATTTCTCCAGCTTTAAATTATCAGAATCATATAATCGTTGTTTATAAGAAATAATGTCATTAGAAACATTGGTTTGATTATATTTTATAAGTGAAGAAGATAGGGTTTTATCCCACCACATTTTAACAATATTTGAAATTCTTTTCGAAATTTCTTTTATTCCAATTCGTTTAGAATGGTAAGATATTAATTGATCTGTCAGACTTAAGTCATATGCGATTTCATCACCAAGCTTTAAGTTATTCAATTCAAGTGAAGTTGCATTTTCTAATGCTTGTTTTTTTCTTAAACTATCATATTTTTCTTTGCAAAGTTCTGCCAACAACTTCGATTGAGTAATTTTCCATCTTAATTCTTGTTTAAAATCAATGGACATCCACTGCATTTCCTCCAATAAATAATCAAAATGACATTTTTGTCTCATTGGCAAAGGGGCCGGCGGACAATATCTCGCATATAGTTTTGAATTTTCAATCGTGACAATCTTATTGATGTTGAAGTCTCTTCGCTTCTGCAATAATAAGAAATTATCATCTTGATCAGACTTATTTCGATTCGTATCACCAATTTCCGCAAAAGAAGATTGACTTGGTCGATCTGATTAAAAAGCAAAGTAAAGAGAATATTTTTTTCATTATTATTATATACTTTCAATCAGACATGATACCTTTCAGGGAGAGATCAACATTATCGATGCTACGTGATGAATCTTCAAAGGTCATAATTCCTTGCTGTTCGAATTGATTTAGTGACTTTTGATTTTTGGCAGCAGTTCCTTTCACTGGTTTATTTGATTTTGATTTTGAAGCTCCATTGGCTAAATCATGTAAATCTTAATTAGAATCGAATAATAATAATGGTATTATTATCAAACGTGTTACCTTTCCCTTTATTATATCCAAACAGTAGTTCAGGAACTACCATAGTGCCATCTGGTCCAAGTGTTTGCAGAGGTGCGTCATCAATAATTTGGCTCACATTCATCGCTGTAGAAGATATCTTCCCATTCGCTTTTGCCATTGAAATTGGTTGACCTTTCATTGCCATATTTGCATCATCAGATTTTGGTTGATATTGTGTAAAAAGAGAATTCATTGACTTTTTGTATGAACTTCCAGTAACAGATTTATTGTTTCCATCTTTGATTACATTGCTTACTTTTACGTTTGCAGAATTGTTGTTATAAGTCGCCATGTTGATATTCGCGGGGACTGATGTTGCACGAAGTAATGAAGGTGCAGATTGTGTACTTACAATATCCCGTTGACCCATCGCAAAGTGATTATCAACAGAGCCTGTCATGTTCATTTGTGCTTGATTTCCATCATTTTCCCAACCACGAATATAGTTCGTAAAATTGTTAAAATTGTGGAAATTTCCATTCATATTGACATCATTGTTAACTATTTGAGGATCCGCTATATCTTGCTTGTTATTCTTCCTTGTTTTTTTAGTTCTTTGAGAATGTTGAGAGCTGTCTAATTCACCATCAGCCACACTAGTCATATACACTCCGTCAGATAAATCCATCGAATTTGATTTCAATAAACTCTCTTTTGCGGAAATATGAGACGAATTATGATTGATCACATTTCCAGTTTGAGGATGAATGACTGGTTGCTGGAGAAAGGAAGGATCTTGATCACTGGAACTTTTTCTACCTTTGACCTTTGAGAAACTGTTGTTATTCAAACTGGTATTAACTTGCTTCATGATGTGATGATTGTTTAAAACAGAACCGCTCAATTGTCCACCAAACAAATTGTTCATATTATTCGACCCAGAATGATAATTATGCATGGAATGGGAATTAGGATTAGTATTATTGTGACTATTCAAGCTTGGTATTGACATTCCTTGGTTATTGTTATTGTAAATGAAAGAATTCGATGTTAATGATGGCAGCGATGTCATCGAATTTTGTTGTATATGTAATGGACTGACTCCATATAATAAGTTGTTATTATTGGGCTGTCCTTGGCTTGAAAAAATATTAGAGGTTACTGATGAATTTCCCATAGTGGACGAGTAATCGCTTCCTCCCAGCAGTGGCATACCATTTCCATAAAAAGGAGAATTGTTGGAAACATTAGATGAGGGAAAAGACAAAAAGTTTGATGTTCCAGAATCAATACTTGGTAGCGGACCATGATTTGAATGCAAACCTAAACTACCATTTAAATTGCGAATATTTTTTACATTTAAATTATTTGACTGCATTCCACCACTTATATGACTATTATTTGGAATATGATAAATCATAGGATTCTGAGTAAGGGATGGAATTTCATTTAAATTGGATAAAAATTGACCACTATTTGCAAGTTGATGAGATGTTTGTTGCTTCATCGGCATTGTAACCATAGAAGGCAATGGTGCCATCATGTCCGAAATTGACATCGTATTGAAATTGGGCTTGTTTGGAGAAAACTTAAAATCAGAGCTCAACTGCAACGCAGCTTCATTGCTACTAGTTCTCATAATAGGTATGGAGCCGGTTGAAAGTGTTCTTTGACGATTTACTTCATGACTTGGTTGCTGTATAAATGATTGAGCGACCGTATTTCGTGGTTGCTGTATTGGTAATTGCTTCATTTCTGCATAGTCTTTGGAAGAAAACCTTGGAGAGTTTTCAGTGACTCTCGTACCATTAATTACAGTTGTATCAACACTAGCATTTCCATTCATATGTCTGGAATGTACGCTGTTAAAATTATCATTGTCCGAGGTAGTTGTATGTTGGTGGTCTCTTTGTTCATTATTATCAAATAAATTATCCTGATTATGTGCGTAATTACGTACCACATCTCTACTTTCACACGAATTTTGCTGAATCGGTGGCTGAGAAGTATTATTCATAGTTTATTGTTTATTGGAGCTCCTTATTAAATATATTAATATATACTAAATACGATAATTCAGCGGGTTGATTTAACAACACAAATTTATTGATGAGTTACAACTTTTCACTATAAAGGTAAATATGAAGCATACGCCAAACAAATATTGACTTCAATTAATAACTTTTTATTGAGTTTATATTATTACGGTATGCTATTATTGAATATCACAACAGTTAATAAATGAATGAAAATGACTTGTGGATGTTGCAATAACTTTAAAAAGGTTTGTGGAAAAAAGAAAAAAAGTGTCCCCTTGTCAACAACATAAATTATATTATATTTACCATAGAGTCATTTATTATTTGTTATTTTCAATTCATAAATCAATAATTTGGAATTGATTTAATTCAGTTGTTCACATTTATTTTGTTGATTTCTGTTTGTCAACTATTTTGAATTTATTTCTGACAACTATTATTTCTGACAACTATGTCACTTTACGATTGCTCAACTTATTATTGCAATCAAGGTAAATACTAAATTGATTGTTGCATATACAGTATAGTATTTATCTAAAATTTCGAATTAGTTATTTTTAATAACCTTTTATTGTGTTACACAGTATATTTGCTGTGATTTTATTGTTTGATAAAAAATGAGTTTTTTTAATTTTTAATAATGTGTTGTTTAACAATTGAATCATAGGATGGAATGAGTTGATAACTCATCTATCACCTTATTCATGGGCCAATTGGGGAATCGCTATTGGTTTAGGATTTTCTGTTATAGGAGCAGCATGGGGAATTTGGTTGACTGGATCGTCTCTTGTTGGCGCGGCAGTAAAGGCCCCAAGAATAAGATCAAAGAATCTCGTTAGTGTTATTTTTTGTGAAGCAACTGCGATATATGGAGTCATCTTAGCTATTATTTTATTGAGCAAGCTATCGCCTCCAAAAGACAAAACATACGCATTATCTAATGATTGGACATGGTCTGTATTTTATTTCGCGGGTTATTCAGTATTTTTTTCTGGTTGCAGTGTTGGCTTCACTAACATTGCTAGTGGCATAGCTGTTGGAATAGCTGGCAGTTCATGTGCATTAGGAGATGCTCAAGAGGAATCATTATTCGTTAAGATTTTAATTGTGGAAATTTTCGCATCTGCTTTGGGTATATTTGGAATTATAGTTGGTATTATCCAATCTAATAATGCCCAATTTCCTGTTGCATAGATAATCTATTTAGTCTAATTCAATACTTTCAGATAAAGATTTTGTTAACTCTCAATGAATTAAAATTTAATGTTTAAACCTTTGACTTATTTCTCATTCAATTACACTTTTGAATAATCCAATTTAGACTCCAGTTTTTTTGTTTCGGCTATCTTTCTTGCCGCTTTCATGAAGTCCTCTTCTAGAACATAATCACGATCGTCTCGAATGGCGAATAAGCCAGCTTCAGTACAAATATTTCTTAAATCAGCTCCATTGAACCCATCTGCTAATTTTACGACACTTTCATAGTCAATATCTCCTCTTTTTGTAATACGAGCTGAATGAATTTTTAAGATATCCAATCTAGAGGCTTCATTTGGTAACGGTATTTCAATTTTTCGATCTAATCGACCAGGTCTTAATAATGCAGGATCTAAAATATCAGGGCGATTAGTCGCCATAACAATCTTCACAGCACCTAAGCTTTCGAATCCATCAAGCTGTGCCAAGAGCTCCATCAGAGTACGCTGAATTTCACGATCAGCTGAAGTTCCTTCAGAAAACCGAGAACCTCCAATCGCATCAACTTCATCCATGAATATAACACATGGTTGATGATCTTTCGCATAACCAAACATTTCACGAATTATTCGTGCACTTTCACCAATATATTTATCAACAATTGCAGAGGCTACAACTTTAAGAAATGTTCCATTGATGTTTGATGCTAATGCACGTGCAAGAAGAGTTTTCCCAGTACCTTTTACATGGCTAAAATTAATAACCTACAGTGATACATTAAACTCTAAAATTACCTGGAGGGCCATATAGAAGGACACCTTTTGGAGCCTTAATACCGACACGAATAAAAAGTTCAGGATTTGTGAGTGGAAGCTCAATAACTTCTCTCAGTTCACGAATTTGGTCATTTAGTCCACCAATTTCAGAAAAATCAATTGACTTCGACTCTTCATGAAGCATATTAAAAACAGAAGGATCAACTTCACGAGGCATAGGCCTCATGATTGTTAACGTAGTCATGTCTAACGCAACTCTAGTACCAGATTTAAGTTTTGACTTATCTAACTTTGTGCGACATCCAACAACATATCTTGGTCCTGAAGAGGCTTTAACAATAAATCTTTCATCATCCATCTGCTTTAGAACATCTCCAATCAACATTCCAACACTTTGAATTGCCTTTAAATCCTCTTCAGTTCGATTATATTCAATAACTAGGTCTTTTACATCTTGACGCATTTTTTTAACGCTAAGTTATGATTCGTATCATACAATCAATACATAGATATAACTGAGATATAAAATATAAATCAATAGCACTTACGCGGCCTCAACTTCCATGTGTTCTTTAATCTTGTTTTTGTAATCATTGATTAATTTTTCTCTTTCACTCATTTTATCTTGTGACGGTAACAATATTTTTCAAACAAATATTAAATATACAAATAAACTACAATCCAATAGCCGATTTGAACACTGCTTTTGGATAAATAATCAATCGGTAAGATGAATTATTGATATGTATAATATATAATTAATATATATATATATAATCGCATAATTTGATTAATTAATGATCAATTGAAGAGAAAATCGGAGACTTAAAAACCATGATGTTGGTCGTTTTTTATTAGATCACCGGAAACAAGTTCATTTCACTGCTCTTTATTTTAAAATGTATTCCTTACTATTCATAAAAACCAAATAACTATTTATTCATTTATTCATTCAATAAACCCCCGGCGGAGCCTAAAGCTTCTTACTACATTATTTAAAAATGAACAAACAATAAATTGAAATGATACGTATCCCTAGATAGCATTGGAAATTAATCCTTTTCCTATTCTAGTATTGTAAATGCAGATTCATCTCAGTAATTTTGGAAATGAATTCAAAAAATACTTTCATCTTTCATCAAAAGCTTTTGATAATAGTTGAGTAATTTCTGTTTTCAAAACTTTAAAAATTTCATAAGCATATTATTATTAGTATTGAGAATGAGCTATTCAAATAAAGTTGAAGAGGAAAATTCCCAACAACACCAACCAAGTATTAAACGCTCAATGCGTCGCATTAAAAAAGGATCTGCAGTCGTCCTAAATAAAGATCGACTTCAGAAATATATGAATATGCAAAATAGTAACCAAAATACAACTAATACGGATGAATTGAATGAAAGTGATTGGAATAGTTCAGCTTTTGTGAATAGTGAGAGAAGTAATTATTCTGATTTATTCCCTGATTTTGAATCATCTGAGAATGCGATTGAAAGAATAGATCGAAAAAACCATAATAATGTAATAAGTGCTCGAATTCAAGAAGAAGAGAAACGGAACTCTGCATTAAAAATTCAAACTTGGTGGAAAAACTTCTCTTTAAAAAGGATAGAACGGTATACGCTGTATGGTTGTTGGTCAAAAGTAATATCAGATAAAATATTTGGTATTTGGTTAGGTTTTAGGGTTAGATATATGATGAAGTCATATGATATAATGAAGTGTATTGCTTCCAAGAAAGATATTGAAAAGGTTTTAATTGATATGATTGAACCGGGTGGAAGCGTAGCTACTATGAGAGATTTCTTATCAAAAATCAATTTATTAAACTATAATGATAGAACCTTTGCATTAAGTTTATTGAAACAGTTATCTGTAGAAAAACATAAATTTTATTCCTTGATTTTCAAAGGAGCTAAACGAACTCATTTTCCATTTCCAGGTTATTGGGATTTGGCCTCATCCATGCTTCTATCCATCAAAAGCAATCGAAATAAAAAGAACATTTTTCATAATTTAAACAATATCAATTCTAATTCAGTTTATGATTCACCAATTCGAAACAAAAAGATTGGAATACTGCCTAAACAGGCTGAAACACCGCAAATAATACGTGGTGAAAGCAGAAGCGAAAGTAATGAAAGTTTTAAAACAAATAGTGATGAAAAATTGAAGAAACCTTCCAAACCAAAATCACTGAAAGATGTATTGATAAGTAAAAGTACACTAGAAGCAGTAAATCATAAAAATTCTAGTGAAAGGGAAATAAGACCTAGTTCCAGAAGTAACAGTAGAAATAACATTTCATTGAATGACTCAATTATGAATGTTAGTGTATCAAATACAACAGAAATCCAATTACCTTCTCCAAAATCAATGAAATTAAGAAAAGGAACCAAACCTTATATTCAACTTGATGTATTATCTGGCGAAAAATTAATGTCTGCAAAAAAGGTGTGTGATGAAATAATTATTTTTATTCTTTGTTTTTGATATTCCCATCAAAATCGCTGAAAGTGACTAATCATTTTGTGAATGTTGATAGGGTGGAAGTGCTGTTGGAGCTGTTGTAGCAGATCGCAAACCATGTTTAAAAGTTGCATTAATGCTTCCTGCTTGGGGATCAACAACAAATGCTAAAAAAGTACGTATTAATTTATTGTTTCTACAGAAGTTAAGTTAATCTTACCTTACATATGATTAGGTTTATCAATCAAGTAAAGATTTTGAAACTGTGACTCTTAATCCAAAATGGGGTACAACATTTTCCATCACACTACCGTATAATAAATCAATAATCCAAAATATATTACAAGAACATGAGGTCAGGCATTTTACTCCATTTTCTGATGATATTTATCAATTGATTTGTAAAGCTTTGCTTGATTGGTGGTCAAGAGGAGTAATAAATATTGAAGTTTTGGATGGTGAAAGATTTAATGAGGAAATATTTATTGGACAAGTAAATATATTATTATCTGGATTTATGGTCCTTATTAAAAAACACTCTGATTTGGAAATTAAAGGTAATTTCCAATTGGAAAAGCAAATAGCACAAAATCGAGTTAGTGGTTCAATAAAAATACATGCATATCTTCATGTTCCTGAATACGAATCTGTTTCCGATTTATATCAACATCTAAGTCCATCTAAATCTATGAATGCATCAACTCCGATGACCTATCATTCTGCTAGTGGTTCTGAAAGAGAATCTGATGTGTCACCTACATATGAAGATAAATACACACGAAACACTTACCAATCACCATCAAAGCGTAATACTAGTCAACAGGTTCAATTTGATAGAGTAAGAAGTGAAGATCAAATTAAATCTTCCAATAATAATACTGACCGAAATAGTCTCTTTAGTCAACATTCTTCCAGTAATGATTATGACCCATTGGCAGAGACTGGTGTTTTACGCAACAAACAATTTACAACGATGAATCGCCGCAATACCAATGGTACTGTCAATAATATTGATAAATCTCATAAAGCAAATAAAGTTCCTAGTCCTTCAACCGCCCAAGATACTTTAGATAATTCAAACAGTATGTTTCGACGAACAACAATTCTTGACATAACGAAGCAACTTAATGGATTAACAGCGGTTCAAGATAGCACTGATGAAATGCTACATCATTTCCAGAAAAAATTAGAAGCGAAACGATTATCACAACAAATCAAAGATTCCAATCGACCAGCAAAAGAAGAAATAATTGAATCAAATCCACATAAAACCTTAAGAACAAGGAGGGCAAGAGACTCGTTTGGTCAAAGTGACTATGATTCTGATAGTCGCATTAAACACAATGACAAATTTGCTAATTCTAGTGATAGCGGTACCGGTAATAATACACCAATCGGAAAAAAGAAAGATAAAGTGACGAAGATTCAAAACTCTGAAAGCAATTCTAGAAAATCTTATTTTGAAAATTCAAGCACAGATGGAATCAGTGCAGATGAAGATGAAATATTTTCTTCTTACAAAAATTCTATTAAAAGTGAAAATCATAATAAATTTAATGAACTTAATAATACAAACATCACCAATGTTAGTAACCACAATGAATCAATTAACAAGGACATCAAACAATTGCAATCTCACATTGTTCCGGTTATTTTAAGCACACCTCCACGTCTCAATTCTATGTCAATATCACAAGCTCCAATTTCTGCTAATTCTTCATCTGGTAAACCTCCACGATCACCTTCACCACTGCATATAAAATCAACCCCTATTAGAGTTGAAACAGATTCAAATATTGCTCAGAAAGAAAAAGTTGCACCTCCACCTATCTTCCCTATCATGACAGATATGGATAATAATAATATAATACATTCACCTAAAAAATCAATTAAAACTAACGATATTATTATTGTGAATCATGAAATGGACAATGCTTCACTCATAATAAGACACGAAAAAGACAATCAATCATCACAATTCCGAAATTCTATTAATGAAAATGAAAAGTTAGATACCAGAGATTTATCAAATGAAACAGAATCAAGTGATAGTGATAATTATGAAAATAAATCAGATGATTTATTGATTCAATCATCTAAAAATAATGATATTTATAATTCATCAATTAAATCAATCAATAATATTCAATTAGATAATCATATCTCCAATTCTTCTCAAACTAATACTAATAATCCAATTAAATTTCACTCTAGAAGACAGATTATATCTAAAAATTTGATAAATTCTGATAAAATGTATGGAAATAATAATGAAAATATTAATCAAACTAATAAAAATGATGGTAAACCAAAAATTCTGAGCATGCTTCAATCTTTAACATCCTCAAAAACAATAACAGCAAATGATCAACAAGGTCAAATAAAAGCTAATAATAATAATAATCAAATCCCAAGTCAAGAATATACATCTAAATTATCTATTCCACCAATCTCAACAATTTTAAAATCTAAAATTAATAATTCTAATTTAAAATCAGATAATATTTTATTGACAAATTTAGATGTTAATAATAATAATAATAATAATAATAATAATAATAATAATACAAATGCAAATAATGATTCAAGTGATGAAGATAATACAACAAATCCTATTCTTACACAAAGAACTACCATGAAATTTAAAAGTAAATTTTTACAAGAGAAAATGAAACAAAAAGGGATTCATCGTGCAGTTATACAATTAGAGGATTATGATTTATGAGATCGAACTATTCGTTTTTATTTAATTTTAATGAACCTTTAAACATAATAATTCTTTTTTTGTTATTTTGTTATTATAGCATGAATATATATTTCACTGTATAGTCCACCAATTTATTTATAAATAACTCTTATTTATCTCTTCAATTTTAACAAACATGGCAACAAAAGATATAATATTAAGAGCCTTACTATGGCTTTGCTTTGATTAATTATAATAGACATTATATTAGTTAGATTAGTTATTATTATAATATTTCCCTGTATCTCATCAAAAACGTTTCGAACTATCTACTTCAACTTTACAGAGTTACTGACTCTAATCGACTTCCATTCTCAGTCATCCCGCATCGGAACTCCAACTTACAAAGTACCACTTTTATAACTTTTGAACCACTACAAACAAGTAATTTGTTTCAATATAATCATAA